>RCUC01088305.1:0-13327 GCA_003697995.1 Taxidea taxus jeffersonii | reverse complement strand
CCTGGGTGGCTCAGTGGGTTAAAGCCTCTGCCTTCGGCTCAGGTCATGATTCCAGGGTCCTGGGATCGAGCCCCACATCGGGCTGGGCTCTCTGCTCAGCAGGGAGCCTGCTTCCCCCTCTCACTCTGCCTGCCTCTCTGTCTACTTGTGATCTCTGTCTGTCAAATAAATAAATAAAATCTTTTTAAAAAAAAGTCATGTCCATAACATATGTTTATGTTTTCTGGTGCACATGTACAAATATTTTTCTGTGTCAGTGGTTCTAAAATGTGGTCTGAGGGCCCCTGGTAGTCCTTCTGGGAGATCCTCTCTTTTCCAAATATGTGAGTACAAATTTTCTTCATATCCTTTAACCAAAACAATATTTCACAACATATTGAAAGCAGAAGCAGATATGAGAATCTAGCTGTCTTCTATTAAGCAAACATTAAAAAGATTTTTTAAAATATAAAATAGGGGCATGTGTGTCACTTGGTTATTTAAGCCTCTACCTTCAACTCAGGCTATGGTCCCCAGGTCCTGGGATTGAGCCCTGCATCAGGTTCCCTGCACAGCAGGGAGTCTGTTTCTCACTCTTCCTCTGCCCCTCTACTCGTGCTCTCTCTCTCTCTCAAACAAATGAATACAATCATTAAAAAAATAGTAATTATTTTGTAGAATATAGTTAGCATACATAAACATATATATTTTAAAACAATAGCCAAGTTATGGAAGCAGTCTAATGTCTATTGATAGATGAATGGATAAAAAAGATGTCTTTTATATATACATATATATGTATATATAACACAACCATAAAAAAGAATGAGATCATGCCATTACAACTTGGATAGACCTAGAGGGTATTATGCTAAGTAAAACAAGTCAGAATACCATATGATTTCATTTATTTGTTAATTATTTAAAAAGCAGATGAATGAACAAACGAAATGCAGAATCTGACCTATAAATACAGAGAACAAATTAATGGTTGCCCTGAGGGGAGAGGGGTAGGGAGATGAGCAAAATGGATGACGATGAGTAGGATATACAGGCTTCCAGTTATGGAATGAAGAAGTCACAGGAACAAAAGGCACAGCATAAGGAAAATAGTCAATGGTACTATAGTAGTGTTGTATGGTGACTAATAGTAGCTACAGTTGGGGTGAGCATAGCATAACATACAAATAAGTTGAATCACTCAGTTGTACACCTGAAGCTAATATAACATTGTATGTCAACTATACTCAAATTTTAAAAATTTAAATATCATTTTTGTTAATATGCAATACATGTATTATTTTTATTTTAAAAATGTTTTGCAATAGGTTTATTACTTTTAAAAATGAATTACATAAATATTTAAATTTTTTTCTTTTTTCTTTTTTAAGATTTTCTTATTTTTAAGTAACTTCTACATCCAACCTGGGGCTCAAACTTACAACCCAAGATCAAAGGTCACATGCACCACTGACTAAATGAGTTGAGCACCCCTAAATTTTTTCTGTTTTAATTACTATTTCCTGTCAAGAATTCCTATCCTCTCAAGGGTCTTTCTTGGTGGACTAAGAGACAGATTAATAGGAGAAAATCAAATTTTAATATATATGGGGGATCCACATAGACATGGAAATTCCAAAGACAGTCAGGCAAAATATACATATCTCATTCTGAACTAGGGATTGGGTATAGTGGTCTGGGACTTCTGAGTAAGGGAATGCACTTCCCAGAGCAGTAAGAAGAGCAAATGTCTGGTAATTATATATTTGCCCTACCACACAGTTGAGTCTTTCAGATAAAATTTGTCTCTGTCAATAATCCTTATTCTGGGAAATTCTGGGGAAAACCCCCAATTTGGATTCTTTCGTGTGGTTAAGGGTAGTCAAAATTTTCTCTTGAGCCCACAAGGTCTCAAGTGCCTTCAGCTCAAAATAATCCACATGCTAAAGTAGGGCATTTGGGCAGCACGGAGGCCCTATTCTGGACCCCTTCACTATAAATAGATTTAACCCACATAAACAAATGCTATTTGGTGCCCTCAATTATCTGTAAGATTGTGTAAGGGTCCTGAGACCAAAAAGTTTAAGAATTGGTCCTTTAGGGCATGGTCTTCATATATTTCTTTTTTTTTTTTTTTTAAGATTTTATTTATTAGTTAGAGAGAGAGAGCGAGCACAGGCAGACAGAGAGGCAGGCAGAGGCAGAGGGAGAAGCAGGCTCCCTGCCGAACAAGGAGCCCAATGTGGCACTTGATCCCAGGACGCTGGGATCATGACCTGAGCCCAAGGCAGCTGCTTAACCAACTGAGCCACCCAGGCATCCCTAGGGCATGGTCTTCAAAGTAGGTGGACTGTCCAGGGAGGAAAAATGTACAGAGAAAATTAAAGAGTCTGTTTCCAGATCCCTAATATCCATCTGTACTCTGTCCCAGCTTCCTACAGTTCTCCTTTCCTACCTTCCCATTCGCAGTACTACCCCCTCATTGATTCTAAGGTGCTCTTTTCCCCCTCCACATGGCAAATTGGTGAATGTTACCATCTATAGCCACCAAGCGGCAGTCTTGCCATATTGTCTTTGCCTGGCACCTTCTGGTCAAAATGAGAAAGTGCCGGCATCAAAAGTTGAATAGATGACGGTGACCTAGAGGAAAACCCTCCTGAGGCCAGAGTGAAGCAGTTTTTTTAGGAAATGCTGCTTCACCAATGCTCGTGATGCCCCTGAGACAACATATGGGGAAAAGTAAGACATTGACTCTGAGTGGAAGAGTGATTCACATGAGTCACCCCGACACGAAGACAGTTTAAAAATACTTTAGCCTATTTATTTCAAAAGGTTAAAAAAAAAAAATCTGTGTCATAAAGTTTTCTTAAAGCTCCTTCCATAAATATAACATTCAATTTTGTATTACTAATAATTGTCATGTATAAGACTTAGAGCCTTAAGCTCATAAGAAATTAAACAAAATGGAAATATACACACTTATGTTGCAAAGAATTAGGAGAAATGATATAAAAATTTTTAAGCATCAGTACATATTCCAGTAGGATAAAATTCTGGGGGAGGAATGTATTGGAAACATCATTTCGAGAAGAAGTTATATAAAGTTTCTCATTGTTAAAGAGGAGATTGTGTATTTTTTAAATGAATGCTGGCGCATTTCAAAACCATTACAGTATTTAGATGTTATTGGATACATTTACCAGAACGATGTAACAGATTTATGTCAAAATGCCAATATGCAGGAATTATATTCTATGTACCTAAATGAAATTTGCTGAGAACATTTATCAAAGTAGAAATGTGTGATGGAGTACATACTTTTCAAAAACTTTTATGTGGAGTATACAAGCAAAAAGATTTGAAGACCGCTAATTGAGAACACTTGCAAGCAGGTAAATGTTCACAGAATTCAAATCAGTGCTAAGAAAAGGGGGCATATATCTGAAACTGTGGAATTTATGGGGTTGGAAGGGCTCCATGAATATTTTATCTTTTGCTTTTTACTGGAACTAGAATAGAGTCCTTAAGTCAACAGTTACCTCCCAGATAAAGGAACTCTTTAAACCACTCCAACTAGGGCTCAGACTAGCCCCTGCTTCCTTGAGCCCAGAGTGATTGTGAATAGGGGAGGAGGGCCTGCTCAAGGGCAAGACCCTGATCCTAGGTAATATGAGGCTCCTTTTAAGACAAAAAAG
The DNA here is from genome assembly GCA_003697995.1 of Taxidea taxus jeffersonii. Taxonomy (NCBI): domain Eukaryota; kingdom Metazoa; phylum Chordata; class Mammalia; order Carnivora; family Mustelidae; genus Taxidea; species Taxidea taxus. The sequence goes on along the minus strand of RCUC01088305.1, from coordinate 9,653 downwards.
AAGAGGAATTGAAGAATGCAGAAGGCTGGATTGAGGTTGAGTTGAGGCCTGTTTGAAATAAGAGCTCTGACAAGCACATGCAGGAGGAGAGATAAGTCAAGAAAAATTTTAAATTTCATTGGACCTTTCTTATAAACACACACAAAAACACACAATTTTTTTCTCCTTTCTGAGTAATTCAACCCCAAACTCTCCCCATTTTCAACCCACAGAATGTTCCAGATTACTTTGGGATGAAGACAAAAATAATTCACTTCATGTCCCTCCACATTCAATCATTAATTATAGCTTATTTTTCAAGGCACTCATCTTGGCTGAGACTTAGAAGATCCTAGGGCTGGGCTCTTCTTTAAGGAATAAAAATCCCTCTGGGGACTCCTGGCTGGCTCAGTTGGTAAAGCATGTGACTCTTTTTTTTTTTTTTTAATTATATTTATTCATTTGAGAGAAAGGGACAAAGAGAGCACAAGTAGGGGAAGAGGCAGAGGAAGAGGGAGAAGCAGACTCCCCACTGAGCTGGGAGCCCAATGTGGGGCTTGATCCCAGGACTCTGAGATCATGACCTGAGCTGAAGGCAGATGGTTAACCATCTGAGCTACCCAGGTGCCCCATGTGACCCTTCATCTAGGGGTTGTGAGTGTGAAACCCACTTTGGGTGTAGAGATTACTTAAAAATGAAATCTTAAAAAAAGAAAGAAAGGAAGAATAAGAATCCTTTTTGTAAATGTGAACCTTCTATTTCTGGGACACCCCTTTCCATGTCTCATTCACTTCTTGCACCAGGATGGCAGTGACTGCAAGTCATCTATATCAATACCTTTCATCCTTTTTAAGAGCTCTCAAATCAGACCAAATCAACACAAGAAAAGAACTTTAAAATTCTACCTCTTTGGGACACCTGGGTGGCTCAGTTAGTTAAGGGTCTGCATTTGGCTCAGGCCATGATCTCAGCGTCCTGGAATTGAGCCCCACTTTGGGCTCCCTGCTCAGCGGGAGGTCTGCTTCTCCCTCTTTTTTTTTTTTTTAAAGATTTTATTTATTTATTTATTTGTTAGAGAGAGAGAGAGCATGAGCACAGGCAGACAGAGTGGCAGGCAGAGGCGCAGAGGGAGAAGCAGGCTCTCTGCCAAGCAAGGAGCCCGATGTGGGACTTGATCCCAGGACACTGGGATCATGACCTGAGCCGAAGGCAGTTGCTTAACCAACTGAGCCACCCAGGCGTCCCTCTCCCTCTCCTTCTAACCCCCACTTGTGCTCTGTCTCTCTTTCAAATAAAAATAAATAAATAAAATCTTTAAAAAATAATAAAATAAAATTATATCTCATTTATAAACATACATTGAAAATTCCTTAATGAAATGCAAGCATCACTTCCACTTACATTTCACTGGCCAGAATATATAGTCACATGACCACACCTAGGTGCAGAGAAGGCTGGGAACTACAATCTTTACTCCAGGCAACCTTGTGCCCAAATAAAAATTGGTTTTAAATTCCCAAAGAAGGGGGCGCCTGGGTGGCTCAGTGGGTTAAAGCCTCTGCTTTCGGCTCAGGTCATGATCCCAGGGTCCTGGGATCAAGCCCCACATCGGGCTCTCTGCTCTGTGGAGAGCCTGCTTCTTTCTCTCTCTCTGCCTGCCTCTCTGCCTACTTGTGATCTCTGTCAAATAAATAAACAAAATCTTAAAATAAATAAATAAATTCCCAAAGAAGGGGTGCATGGATGGCTCAGTGTGTTAAGTGTCTCCCTTTGGCTCAAGTTATGATCTCAGGGTCCTGGGATCAAGCTCCACCCCCCTCACCCCAGTTGGACTGGGAGTAGTCTTCTCCCTCTGCCCCTCCCCCTCCCCCTGCTCATGCTCTATCTCTTAAATAAATAAATAAAATCTTAAAAAAAAATAAAAAATACATTCCCAAGGAAGTCATTTCCCCTCCTTCCAGTTAGCAAAAAGGTCAAGACAAGCAAGTTTTCCTACTGTGCCCTCTGTAATGTGCATTATTTCTAGTTCACCCTTATATACAGTGCTTAGCATTTTGTAGACCTAGCTTTATAGAGAAATCTTCTATTAGGTTCTGAGAGGGTTTTGTTGCCTCCTCTCCTCTATTATCCCCAAACATCAAAACTGAAATTCAAACTTACCAAGGTTTGGAGATGCCCTGAGGGAGAAATCTGGTTTCTTGCTTCCTCTGAATGTCCACATAGCTGTTTTACTGGGAAATTTGTCCCGGGTATCTGGACACCATCCTGACCAAGTGGAAGTTCACTCTGATTTTTTTTTTTTTTAAGATTTTATTTATTTATTTGTCAGATAGAGAGAGAGCGCAGGAGCGAGCACAGGCAGACAGAGTGGCAGGCACAGGCAGAGGGAGAAGCAGGCTCACCGCCGAACAAGGAGCCCGATGTGGGACTCGATCCCAGGACACTGGGATCATGACCTGAGCCGAAGGCAGCTGCTTAACCAACTGAGCCACCCAGGCGTCCCTCACTCTGATATTTTTAGAAGTTTGTTTAACAAAACTTCAAAGGACAGCTAATCTTCATCTTATACAAACTATTTCAAAGAAGAAGGAAAGTTACACAACTCATTTTTAAGACTCATGTAATCCTGACACCCAAACCAGGCAAGGTCACCACAAAAAAAAGAAAATTAAAAATCATTGTCACTTATAAACATAGATAGAATTGCTGCTGGAATTTTCAGTCAAATGAGCCAATGAACTCTCTTTCGTGCTTAAAATATTGTTTATAGGGGTGCCTGGCTGGCTCACTTGGTAGAGCCTGTGCATGATTCTTGATCTTAGGGTTGTGGGTTCAAGCCCCATGGTAGGTATAGAGATGACTTTAAAAGGAAATCTTTTTCCTTTTAAAAAAAATTTGTTTTTTTTTAAAGATTTTTAATTAATTTATTTGACAAAGAGAGAAATCACAAGTAGGCAGAAGTAGGCAGAGAGGCAGACAGACAGGGAGAAGCAGGCTCCCTGCCGAGCAGAGAGCCTGATGTGGGGCTCCATCCCAGGACCCTGGGATCATGACCTGGGCTGAAGGCAGAGGCTTAACCCACTGAGCCATCCAGGCACCCCAAAAAGAAAATCTTTTAAAAATAATAAATAAATATGGGGCACCTGGGTGGCTCAGTGGGTTAAGCCTTTGCCTTCGGCTCAGGTCATGATCTCAGGGTCCTGGGATCTAGCCCTGCATCTGGCTCTCTGCTCAGCAGGGAGCCTGCTTCCCCACTCTCTACCTGCCTCTCTGCCTACTTGTCATCTCTCTCTGTCAAATAAGTAAATAAAAATCTTTAAATAAATAAATATCTAACTAACTAAATAAATAAAACAAAACATTATTTATAAACATAGGTGGAAAAGTCCTGAATAAAATACAAGTAAATCCAATTCAACAGTGTATTTAAAAACCAATGATTTCAAAATAACTCAAGGATGCCTTAGTATCTATCCATATAATTTACCAGATCAACAGATTTAAGGAGAAAGCCACATGATCCTTTCTACTGGTGCAGAAAACACATTTGATAAAAGTCTACACTCATTCCTGACAGACTAGAAGTAGAAGAAAACTTCCTTAAGCAACACATGGACTCCACCTAAGACCTTCAACACTCATTTCTACTGTGGTCAAAATCTACATAATTAGAGAAACTGGAAGTAGTTCTTGTGGTGTCTAAATGGGGTGTCTATCCTGATTGGATGGAGGCCCCGAAATGTGAGGTGATGATCCGGTGGAAGCCACATGGAAGGTGAGAGAATTCCCCCGAGGCAGAACAAAGGAGATAGAAGTTAATTGAATACACCAGGAAGGAGCAGAGCTTTGAGGGAGGACAGCAGAAGAGAGGCTGTCTGCAATGAGGAAGTGGGTAGGGGCAGTTTTTAAGGAGGGGAAGTTGAGGAGGTATGTCGACTATGGAATTCTCCCATCTTTGGGAACTGTGCCTGGTTGTAAGTAGCCTACGGCTATTTTTTTTTTTTAATTTTATTTATTTATTTGACAGACAGAGATCACAAGTAGGCAGAGAGGCAGGTAGAGAGAGAGGAGGAAGCAGGCTCCCCGCTGAGCAGAGAGCCCGATGTGGGGCTCGATCCCAGGACCCTGGAATCACGACCTGAGCCGAAGGCAGAGGCTTTAACCCACTGAGCCACCCAGGGGCCCCTGCCTACGGCTATTTTGAGGTGGGTTGCCTGATGTGCCTGTCCGTATTCAGCCACGTAGTTGCTGGGAGCCCTCTCTACATTCCATGGCTCAAGACCTATTTGCTTAAAAGCGTTCTCTACAGCTCTGACCTTGACATGAAAGCAACACTAGGAAAGTGTCAAGTTGCTTGTCCAGGTCTAGGTAATATGGCATGATTCATTCCTGCCACGTGAGCAATTTCTCCCAAGTTATGTCATCCCAGAAAAGCAGTGAACCTATTTTCAGGTTTCTCACTGTTCCTCTAATCTAGCCACTAAACCCCGACCACTGGATACCCACAGAGGGCTACACATAGAAGCAGCCCTTGAGATCATCCAGCTCAGCGTCTTATCCTGTAGTGACCTCTCCGGAGCTCAGAGTAGAATGCCCGAAGTAAAATGCCAGAGATCCGCTTGCTCAGCTAACGGCACCTGTGGGACTAAGACCAGGCCTGACACTCAGCCCCATTCTCTTCATGCTTCCCTCTCATGAGCCAAAAGAAATTCTTCTCAATTTCTCATGTACCTTAACCATCTTTTAAATATTTTGGGCTTCTGGGGTGCCTGGATGGCTCTGCCATAGAGCATGCAACTCTTGATCCTAAGATTTTGAGTTCAAGCCCTACAATGGGCATGGAGCCCATTAAGATATATATATATATATATATGTGTATATATATATGTATGTGTATATATAAAAGTATGTGTGTATATATACATATATATACACACATACTTTTTTTTTAGATTTGCTGGATATCCATGATGATGGAGATTTTACAATCCATCTTGAATAGCAATATGGAAGGGGCTAGAGGAAAGGAAAGGCCAATGGGATTAGGTAAACTGAAATCTTTCCCAGAAGGAAGGCAATGTCTATTTTTAGGATCATTCTAAGGCCGGGAGTTCACACTGCAGGTGGCAGGAGGTTCTGGTCACTGCGTCTGATTGTACATGTTGTAAATGGCATGTCTTTAGGGGGCACCAGTCACATCATACTCACCATAGATTCGTGCACGTATTATAAAGCCTCATAGAAGGAGCGACTTTGTCTTTTTTAAATTTTTTACTTACTTTTAAGTAACCTCTATGCCCAGTGTGGGGCTTGAACTCACAACCTCAAGATCAAGAGTCACATGCTCTACCGACTGAGCCAGCCAGGAGCCCTAGAAGTGCCTGTTTTTAATTCCCACACTGGTGCTACTGAGTTACTGCGCTGCTGAGGAGGGGGTTTGGCTGTAGCAGGGCTAGAGTACAATCTGCGGATGGACCAGCCCTGCCTGACTCTGCAGTTAAGATCTGGGTTGCAGGCCCAGTTACAGTACTATAGGGAAGTTTTGGGAGACCAATGGATCTTGAGCTCTAGCTCTTCTTTCTCCTAGACTTTTCATCTCACCTGACTGGCAGGAATTAGCTTCAACAAGTATACCCATTGCCTGTTCCCAGGCCCGAGCTCCTTTCTCTGGTGCTTGCTGGCCTCAGCCTTCTGTCTTCTCTGCCACATCACTGTTCTACTCTACAGTCTCCATAGCCTGATTCCCTTCCTTCCTTCCTTCTTTTCTTTCGTTTTTCTCTTTCTTTCCTTCTTTCTTTCTTTTCTCTCTCTCTCTCTTTCTTCCTTTCTTTTCTTTCTTTCACATAAACTCTACCCTCAATGTGGGGCTCAAACTCATGACCCTGAGACTAAGAGTTGCACACTCTACCACCTGAACCAGCCAGATGCCCCTCCACAGCCTAATTTTCAGTAAGTGCCTTGGGAATCTATAACCACCATACTGAAAAGTAATTACTTTGGCATTTTCTTTGGGAGCAATGTTTCTGACCATAATGAGAAAAAGATATGAGGCACATTCTACAGAAATGTAAAAACCTCATGGGAGAAAAAAGAAATTCTCAGAGAGTTGTCAGATTATCAATAGATCATGAAACTCCAAAAAAGTTTTCTAAGGAACCCAAGGTACAATTAAGAATCACTTTGAGGAAGTTGGTTTAAAGATGCAGTTAAAGGGCTTGATGAAACAAATCAAATGTCGGTAATAAAACCATTTGTTATTTTAGGCCCCCCAAAACAGGAATGTAAGGAACCAGGATAAAATATTACAAAGCAAAATCTCAGTGAAAATATCACTGATTTTTACAAGGGCTTTTGCAAATTGGCAGAGATGAAAGGAACTTTTAATGAAGTTAGTCTAAGTAAAGGCACGAGACCTGAATTCCAAAGGGTTAAAAAGAATACACTGGACTTCAGAGACTTGGATACTTGCAGCTAGAAGCAGAAGACTGAAATGAGCTCAGTGATCTCATCAAACGCTGTCAGGAGTTTCCAAGAGACATAGCAAGTACACTTGCTTGCAAATAAAATGAAATACAAAGTTTGAGTAATGGCGTTGTGCAGCAGAAATAGCTGGCAGGGGACCAGACTGAGAAGTTGAAAAATAGATGATAGATGGCCCACGAAGGGCACTTTTGTTAACCATAGCTGAAAAAGATAAAGGCCATTTCCAATCCAAAATGAGTGCTGAATTGCTAGCTTGGCAAGGGCTGGAAAACAGAGAACTTGGAACACAAATCTTACTCACTGCTTTAAGCCAAAACTCTACTGGAAAATGAATACGAAACTTTGCATCAGCAAGCTGATATACTTAATAAAGTCTTGAGCAGAAAGGCAGCATTCTTCCAAAGAAGATTTTTCAGGAAAGTTAAGATTGGGAAGAGAGAAAACAGAAATATCAGCTATTCTATAGGTAAAATTCTATAGGTGGGAAAAAGCAGGAGATGGAGTATGAAACAAAGAAAACACAGATCTTATGAAACCCAAATTTCTCTTCCTGATAACAAAGGTCATGGCAGTTGACTGATTGCATGTACTGCATACTGAGCTCTAGGGAGAAGATGCAATTGCCTAGTTCCAGACATATATTAATGTGTGTGTATCAAAAGATAATAATTTTTCGATAGCCAGGAAATGTCCAACCAACCCCAGGAAGACCATAAAGATTGAAACCTTCAAAGAGAGATTTACTAATTCTAGATAGGTCTTTTGGTTCATCCTTTAAAACTAGTGAAAACCTTTACTGTCACCGATACCGATTCCACCTAGAATTTCTTGCTCTTGTCTTAACGGAATAGATGTGTTAAAGTAAGCCTGCGTCTGTCACTGGTCCCATATCTGATCCTAGGAGCCATTTCAAGTATCTAAAATAATATCTACATCTTACATCTGCATCTCCATATATCTTCACCAAAATACCTTACCAGGGAAACTCACCAATATCTCACATTTATTCATACATTCCACAAACATTTGTAAGTGTCTTTCATGTGCCAGGGATTTATAAGTGCTAGAAATACAACAAGGAACAAGACAAAATTCTTGGCTTTGCAGAACTTACATTTGAACAAAAAACCAGGTAAGTAATAAAGAAGTGATCATTTAACATGAGTCAGGGGTAAGGGCTATGAAGGACAACTAAACAATGAAAAGCAGTAATCATGAGAACACCACTTTTCATATGGTGATCAGACAAGACTGCACTAAGGATATAACATGTAGGTAGAGAGACATGAGTGAAGCAAGGGAATGATGATCTAAGAAAGATCCTCCCAGACAGAGGAAATAGCCAGTGCAAACGCCCTGAGCCAGAATCATTTCTGGTATATGGAGAAACTACAGAGGTTTCAGGCGGAGAACAATATGTTTGAAGGCTGACACCTGAGACCTGAAACCTGAGAATGGACATACTAAATGAAATTTCTAATGGCTCCAAGACTGGGAGAAGCTGTTGAAAGGTAAACCCCCAGGGGATGCTCTTGTGCATATGTCATGTTAAAGGGCTGGGACTTTATTATATTACTCTCATATGTTGAATCCTTACTACATGTCAGACAATGTAATAAAACCTTCACTAGGATCTTCTCACTTGATACTCATGAATATCCTATGAGTTAAGAACTAATGTGATTTCAATTTTATAGATGAAAAAATTGAGTCACAGAGGGAATAAGTAATTTGAACAAGGACCCAGAGCTAGTATATAGTAAAATTGACATAGAATACTATGTCACCTTGAGTCTCAAGCCTGAACTCTTGTCCTCCACTAGTCTGCATTTTTTTAATGATCCCAATGACTGAGTGTAATGGAGGATAGAAGGAAAGAAGGAAACCCATTAGAGACAGGGATTAAAGGGAGAGATGATGGTAATGGGACCTTAGTAAATGAGAAGGGGACTGAGAAGAAAGAGATGGAAGATTGAGAGAGATTTAGGAAGTGGAATGGTTAGGATTTGGTATTTGATTGAATCCAAAGAAGGAGGGAGAGAGGAAGAGAAGAGTCAAAGATTATTTCCAGATTGCTGGTTCATGGAGCTCTGCAGGTACCATTTAAGGAGACAAGAAACCAAACAGGAAGAGGAGTTTGGGGCTTGGGGAGAACATGAGTGGTTTTGGATTAAGAATGGCAGAATAATGGGGCACCTGGGTGGCTCAGTGGGTTAAAGCTTCTGCCTTCGGCTCAGGTCATGATCTCAGGGTCCTGGGATCAAGCCCCGCATCGAGCCCCACATCGGGCTCTCTGCTCGGCAGGGAGCCTGCTTCCCTTCCTCTCTCTCTGCCTGCCTCTCTGCCTCTTGTGATTTCTGTCAAATAAATAAATAAAATCTTAAAAAAAAAAAAAAAGAATGGCAGAATAAGGACCTCTGCAAATCTACTCTTTTATGTAGGCAACAAGATTAGTTGCAAAGAATTGCCAAATTATGAAAGTTAACCAAAGGCTTGTGAGAACACAAAGAGCACTCATTCAAGGAAAACAACTGAAAAAATTTTTTTTTCATTTTAAGTTTTTATTTAACTCCAATTAGTTAACATAAAGTAGAATAGTAGTTTCTGGTATATAATATAGTGATTGAACAATTCATACATCACCCAGTGTTCATCATGGTTAAGTGCACTCCTTAATCCCCATCACATACTTAACTTATTCCCCACCACCCTCCCTGTGGTAACCATCAGTTTGTTCTCTATAATTAAGCTTAAGCTGTCTCTCTCTCTCCCTCTCTTTTGCCCCCTTTGCTCGTTTGTTTTATTCTTAAATTCCACATGTGAGTGAAATCAAAAGATACTTGTCTTTCTCTGATTCATTTTGCTTAGTATTATTCCCTTGAGCTCTACCCATGTTGTTGCAAATGGTGACATTTCATTCTTTTTTGTGAATGAATAATATTCCATTGGGTATGCAACACCACATCTTCTTTTTCCATTCATTAATCAATGGACACTTGGGTGGCTCCCATATCTTAGCTATTGTAAATAATGCTGCTATAAACAAAGGGATGCATATATCCCTTTGAATTAGTGTTTTTGTATTTTGGGGGTAGATACCCATAAGTACAATCACTGGATGGTAGGGTAATTCTATTTTTAACTTTCTGAGGAACCTCCATACTATTTCCCACAGTGGCTGCATGTCACT
>RCUC01088304.1:0-10053 GCA_003697995.1 Taxidea taxus jeffersonii | reverse complement strand
GTCACGGTGCTGGCCAGAGGAACAGTGAGGCAGAACCTCTGGCCCCCAGCTGAGACCGACAACTGAGACCTCTGGGCCCCTCACTTCTGATGACAGCTGTGCAGGAGAGGGCTGTGTCCTGGGCCTCCTGGCATCTGCAGACCGGGATCCAATGAGAGCAATGGGCCATGGCTGTGCAATTTCCCTTCATGTCACCTTCCACCTCCCACCCCAATCATACGCGGGGAGATGGGCAAACAGTCCCTGAAGTGCCTTTGGAACACTGTTTTTAGGGGCACCTGGGTGGCTCAGTGGGGCAGTGTCCTTCAGCTCTGGTCATGATTTCAGGGTTCTGGGATCAAGCCCCATGTGGGGCTCCCTGCTCAGGGGGAAGTCTGCTTCTTCCTCTGCCTCTCCCCTCCGCGCCTACTTGCTCTCTGGCTCTCTATCTCCCTCTTAATAATTTTTTTTTAAACCCACTGTTTTTAAAGAAATGTTGACATTTTCAAGCAGGCTCGAAGAGCCCACAGGCTCATCACCTGGTTTCAGGAATTACCAATAGATGGCCAATTCTGCTCCAGGGCCATCCCTACCCCCACTCACCAGATTATTTTTAAGCAAACCCCAGACATCCTATCATTTTATGCACAAACACTTCAGTGTGTATCTCTAAAAGATAAAACTCCTTTTTAACTTAACCACACTTCAAAAGTTAACAGCCCTGTAATATCAAATATCCAGTTAGGGTTCATATTTCCTAATTCTCTCACAAACCTCTTTTTAAGATTTTCTTAGCAAACACGTTTTATCTGAGTGACTAATTTTGTTGGAATTATCCTTACTTCACCTCTGTTAGCCCTCCTCCACCTCTTTCCCCAGCAATGACAGGCATTGTGCAATGGGTCTGAAATGTTCTACGCACTTTGAATTTGGTCACAGGAAAAAAAACTCATCGGACTCATTAACGTGCAGTTCTGTACAGAGAAGACCCTGTGTCACCCAGGGAGTGGCCCAGATGAGTAAAAGAGACAGGGAAGGTGGCTCCGTGAAAGGGCAGGGTTCTGAGAAGCTAAAAAGGACTTCTAGAAAGCAAGGTTTGTGGGGAAAGAGGAAGCAATCAGCATTTGAGAATGGGAACCTCCAGGAGCTAGTGAAACTGCCTTGGAGAAGAACGTAAGGGCTGGAGCAAGAAAGAGAAAATGGAATGCAACCTGGGGTCCTTTGGGCATCCTCTGGAACCAAAGGCAAGGACAGAGAGATCCAGGTTCCAGCCAAGAAAGGACTAGCACCTACAAAGACCAAATGGGGGCTGAAAGAAGCAATGTATTCTTGGACTGCTCCGAATGGGGACAGAAAGTCTCACGAACTCACTCTTAGCACACACCAGGCCTGTTCTTACGACTCTCCTCTCCTAACCATCGCAAGCACCTCGTGCTATAACTCTTGCCATCATTACCCCTGTCCTCCCCCTGCAGCAACTGAGGCACAAGTCAGCTTACTCAGCCCAGTCATGCAGAAAGGAAATGGCAGAGTGGGGGTTCAAACCGGAACTCTAACCCCAAAGTTACACCGAGGAGCCCTTGCTTGGTCTGGAAAGAACTTTAGAGCCAGGAGGGACGCACCCTCAGAAATGGGTGTGACTACATGGGCCCTCACCTACTGCCTAAGGTGAGGCAAAATCACTGAGGCAAATCAGTGGCAAAATCACTGAGGCACAGAGCCCACTCTTGGGAGCTGCTCCAGCAGTTCTGACTATGCATAGCCTCAGATTCCTACAGGGGAAAATAGTGACTGTCCCCCAGACTGGCTGCAGGAGGCAGGGCAAGACAGGAGGTCTTGGGAGAGAAGGTGAGAGCAGGCCAGGAGGCATCACAGGGGTCTCCCCATTTGTGAACTGGGGCAGAGGCACTAAAAGCCAACTTTAGATCTACCTCTGATTTGGGAAATAGCCTGAGAAATCCTTGTTCCACATTACCAGACCCAACATGCATGTTCTATGGTTTCCACTTCTCCCAGCCCTAAGGCTGTGCATCCTGTGCATCTCTCCTGGACCACTTCAAAAGACCCACCTCCTTCTCTGGGCTTGTCCCCTCTAAGCCACTCTTTGCAGGGGCGGCAGGTTGTTGGGGAAGAGCCATAATCCTGCTCTGTGCTTCCTGTAGCACACATAGCCCTGCTATGCCTATTGCTAAATATGTATCTTCCTCTGGCTTCAAAGGCTCTGAGTAGATGGAGACATTCAATGTTTCTCCCTAGTCTCTGGACTAGCACCCAACACGTGGTAAAAGCCTAACCAGGATGGATGAGTGTGCACAGGGATAGGAGAGGAGTCTGGTGGGCGAAGTGGGGCTGCTCCTGAGATGGGGTGGGGTGGACCTGGTTTCCTCGATAGCTCCCTGTTTGCTGTCCTGAGTTATAACCTCCCTTTCTCCCATCCTCCTCCTCCTGTAGGCTGTCTAGAACACACTTTGGGTCCAAGGCTACGGGCTCTGGGCCAAGTCTGGAACCATGCTCCCATCTAAATGAATCCAGGGGTCTCCCAGGAGAGCATGAATCCTGAGATTTCCCAGTAAGCCGAGAGGGATTTACTAGAATCTGGTCCTCCATTCCCACCCAACTCCCTGATGACTAAGTCCTCCATTCCCACCCAACTCCCTGATGACTAAATCCTGCACTTTGGAGAACTGGTACAGTTTTAGTGCATGTAGCCTTTGACCTGGGACGTGAGGAAAGGACTTTCATTAGTCATAAGAGTGAGACCCCCTTCACTTATTGCAGCTGCTAACTAAGCTAACCACCCACCATCCAGTAACTCACCAACACCTACAAATGAGGCCTTGAAGTCACCCAGCACTGTCCTAAGTCCTTCTGGAATGAGTCAGGGCATTAAAAGTTATAAAGAAAAAGGAGAAGTAAAAGGCATAGAGGAAGAAGCACAGGAGGAGGAGGGGATAGGGGAGGGAGAAAGTCAGGGAGGGAAGGGAGGAAGGGGGAGGCAGGAATCACTTTCTGGGCTCAACTCCAAGCCCAGTCTTTACCCCCACCCCTTTAGAAAGAAGGGGTTTCAGCTGCATCAGATGTGGACACAAATCTCCTGGAACTTCCCTCCTCTCCCCTGTAAAATGAGGGTGGGGTACTGAACTAGAGGATGAGAACCCACTCCAGCCTCACTGTTCACCCTTCTAGGAAGCTGTTTTTAGACAACTGCCAAATCTTTCTCCCTCCCCTTCATTCTTCTTCTTGCCCCACCTCCCGTCATTAAAAGAACACATCCTGCCAACTCCTGATCAAACCCCCAGACAGCGCTGGAGGTGACTCAGGGTCTGAGTGCAGGCCAAGGAGATGGCCACCAGGCAGAGGCGCACCTGCGGGACAAAGACACCGGGTAGTGCAGTGTTGACCCTAGACCTAGACTCAGTCTTCACAGACATACAGACGTATGGCACTGACTGCTAGGCAAGCACAAATGCCAGCACTGATGAGTCCTCCAGCTCCCCTGAGACTCCTCTCCAGGGGAGTGGGGTGCTGAAGCCTACCTAGACCTGGAAGGTGGGGCAGGCTGGCCAGAGGTCCTGTGCCCCTCCCCTTGCCCCACCCCTCCTGGCCCCGCCCCACCCCAGAGTATGTGAGCATGAATAACCTGGGGCCCAAGGCCTTGCCAAAGCCCATCTTATCTTTCTCCTATGAGACATATCTCATTCTGCCATCTGAAAATGTAGAGGACAATACCTACCTGTTAGCACTGCCTGGGGGATAAATACCAAATAACCTATGATTGTTGAAACTGAGTCTTCACCTACCTCAGCCAAGCAAATTTGTGAATTTTTAGCATTTTAGTTTTCTCCCTTCTCCTGAATTGCCCCATTTGATATATTGTAATAGTCACTACATAATGAGTAAAAATAGTAAGGACTAGTGTCACATACTGAGCTCCCCAGAGCCAGGCACAAATGCAGATTGTTTATGTGTTTATAGGTATTCTCTCATTTACATGTTTTTACATCTGCTATCTATCTCATTTACTATTTCTACAACCCATTTTATAGGTGAGAAGACTGACCCTTAGGAGTTACTACATGTCCAGGGGTGCCTGGGTGGTACAGTGGGTTGAGCATGGGACCCTTGGTTTTGGCTGGGGTTGTGACCTCGGGGTCATGAGATGGAGCCCAGCAGTGCTCTCAGGGCTGTGGGATCGAGCCCCAGCCCCACATCCAGCTCTGAGTCTGCTTAAGACTCTCTCTCTCCCTCTGCCTCTCCCCAAATCACTTGCGATTGCTCTCCTAAATAAATAAATAAGAATTTACATGTCCAGTGTCAATTAGCTGCTAAGACTATCCCTTTACAAGCAGTCTTAAGCATAATGTAATTTTTCATTTCATCTCGAAATCACTGTTAGGATCTCTGAAGCTTTTCTCCCTGACTCCAGCCTCTCTCCACTTAAATGGGCTCTGAGAAGTCCCCACAGTGAGTGAGCCTACACTCAATCAACAAACATTTAAGTGCCTACTTTGTGTCAGGTACTGTGTTAAATGCACGGATCGAAAGTGTGGCTGCTGCCCCTGGGAGAACCAGTAGGGTCCTACCGACATACAAACAAGGGGGCACAGGGGATGCAAGGAAGGCTGAGGGCACAGGGAAAGCAGTGAGTTCTTCCACCTAATGGGTCTTTTTTTTTTTTTTTAAGTTATAGAGACCAAGGAGGTGATGCATGAAAGATGTGCGACAAATAGTGGGAGATTTTTAGGAAGGCAGAAGAGACAGGGCTTGGGGAATGAAGTAGCCCAGGTTCATTCTCAGATTTCTGGCTTATGCAACTGAATGGAACTTAGAAACACAGGCAGGTGAGGACCGAGGCCAAATGGAGCTGTGCGGAATCTACGATGCATATGGGCCATGCAACTGGGGGGCATCCAGAAACGATGAGCATGAAGTCCTCCTGAGAGCTTCCTCGGGGCTACACACTGTTTCATTCAATTCCCACAACAACCCTACTTCTTATGCCCCTTTCTCACAGCTGAGGCACAAAGAAATTAAATAACTTGCCTGAGATCTCACGGCGCTTAGTAACCAGGCTCTAGGACCCCAGGTTGTGCTGACGCCCCTCTGCCCTCGGACCTGTGAATCTGAGGCTCCCACTTTACGCCCCGGGTGGACCTAGAAGAGGTATCTGAAGCTTTAAGAGGAGAACCAGATCACACAGGGAGCAAGTATGGAGAAGGGAGCCAAGGGCAGGACCAGGGGAATACCACCTCATCAATGCAGGAGTCAGCGAAAAACACTTTAAAAAATGATCAGGGGTTGATGAAGACGATGATGATAAGACTGAGTGGCTTCCCAGAAGCCAAGGAGCAATTTCAAAAAATAAATAAATAAAAATAAAAGAGCAGTCAATACAGTTAAATCTGTAAGGAAGAGGAACAAAGAAGGGAAGGGATCTCTGGATTAACATATTAGCCCCTTTTTATCTGTTAGATTCAGTCCCAATTTGAGCTTCACAGTTTTTCTCCATGGGTCCTCCCACCGCTCTCCTCCTGCCTTCCTAACTCTCCCTTCTCCACCTCCACATAAGGCAAGTCTCTCTTCCAAGAGCTATTTCTCTCCTGAAGGGAACTGGGGCTCACCCAAGGCCTTGTGATAAAGTCATGTTCTTTGCCTCCACGTGTACATTTTTCTCCCAGCCAGAAAGACCTTTCCCCTCCTAGTCACAATCCATGTGTCATACTGCATCAAAACTTAGCCCAAAACTTACCTCTATCTTGAGGCTTTTAAAAAATTATTAGGCTTGGGGCACCTGGGTGGCTCAGTGGGTTAAGCCTCTGCCTTTAGCTTGGGTTATGATCTCAGGGTCCTGGGATGGAGCCCTGCATCACCAGGCTCTCTGCTCAGCAGGGAGCCTGCTTCCCCCCGCCCCCCGCCTGCCTCTCTACCTACTTGTGATCTCTGTCTCTCTGTCAAATAAACAAATAAAATCTTAAAAAAAAAAATTATTAGGCCCATCTCATTCTGAATTTGTGTGTCTCTTCATTATTTCTTAGCTCTCAAGTTTTTCCATATATATGTTTTATGTTAAACATTAAAATCAATGTTGACTCAACCATCAGCTAACAAGCTTTTTAAGATAACAGAGCCAATTTTCCACTTGTAGGTATTGTCCTCGATAGGCGCTCTGCTCTACACCAGGGTTGCTGAGCTAATGTCTTAGACTAAGACAGACCACTGAATATTTACTTAATGCAAGTTATTTATTATCAAGTGTGAGTAATGGAGAAGAAGGTCTGAAGACTAATACATACTGATGCTTAGCCTTGTATTTTTATCTAGACTGAGTTCTAAGACAAGGGTGGAGTCCCACAGGAATTTCTCTGCCCTTGATGAAGGATTAGTTATAAACGGAAAGTGTCTGCAGGAAAATCTCCAGGATCCCCTGTTCCGAGTAGTCATCCTAATTCTGATGACATAAAAATGATTTTGGCAACAGCTTATGAATAATTCAATCACTGAATTGAGTTTCTTTGTACTAACTGGGAGAAAAAAAGATTACCGAACCTCCTTGGGCAGATCTAAACAAGTATAACTACAGTGCTGATGGCCACCTCCTCACTTTCGGGTAGTTCCCTGGGATCATTATATACCATCTTCCTCCATTCTAAACAAAGCACATGAAATTTAGATTAGTGTAACATAAATTGCCAGAATATAAAATAAAATAATGGAAATCTTATTTTTTTAAAGATTTTGTTTATTTATTTGACAGATAGAGATCACAAGTAGGCAGAGAGGCAGGCAGAGAGAGATGAGGAAGCAGGCTCCCCGCTGAGCAGAGAGCCTGATGCAGGGCTTGATCCCAGGACCCTGAGATCATGACCTGAGCCAAAGGCAGAGGCTTTAACCCACTGATCCACCCAGGTGCCCCAGAAATCTTTTTAAAAACACAAAAGAAAATAAGATGTTGAGTGAAAGCTATTAGGCCCAGGAGTTTAAGAAATAAAATATCCAGGAAAATAATGAACAAAGTCCTCTACTGGTATACCAGTTCACAATCCTCAAACATACCTTCTTTTAAATATTTGTTTTAAGATTTTATTTATTTGAGAGAGAGAGAGAGTACAAGTGGGGTCAGAGGCAGAGGGAGAACCAGACTCCCCGCCAAGCAGGGACTCTGATATGGGGCTCGATCCCAGGACTCCAAGATCATGACCTGAGCCGAAGACAGATGCTTAACTGACTGAGCCACCCAGACACCCCTTAAGTATTTTAATATATAAAGGGAACATATTCATGTTCAGTCCAACAAGTCCCAAGCTAAACTTACCATCCCTCCTTACAAAGCTGTGTTTCTAAGCCCTTAGAATAGCACAACCAGCCACTAAGCACCCAAGTAGATATAGGCTATCTAATGTGGGAAAGGACGGAGAGAGCAGACCATGCGGCTGAAAATTATTTGGCAATAGCAAGCAACACTTATTACAATAAATGTAAATGGTAATGTTTTCATTCTGAAAAAAGACTAGGGACGCCTGGGTGGCTCAGTTGGTTCAGTGTCTGCCTTTGGCTTAGATCATGATCCTGGGGTCCTAAGATCAAGTCCCACATAAGGTTCCCTGCTCTGTGAAGAGCCTGCTTCCTTCTCTGCCTCTCTGTCTCTTGTGAATAAATAAATAAAATATTAAATAAAAAAGACTGAATTAAACTATAATACTTATAAGAACATCACCTAAAACAACAGGCTTCAGAAACAGTTCAGAGTCGGGGCGCCTGGGTGGCTCAGGTGGTTAAGTGTCCAACTCCTGATTTCAGCTCAAGTCAAGATCTTAGGGTTGTGAGATCAGTCTCAGGTCAGTTCCCCTTTAGGTGTGGAGCCTACTTAAGATTCTCTTTTCCCGCTCCTTCTTCCCCTCCCCCCCTCTCTAAAAACAAAACAAGAAAACATTGAAAGCAAAAAATGTAAATAAATTCAAAAATAAGTAATAACAGTGTTTATTTTTCAGGTATTACATATCAAGTACAAAATAAATAGCTTGTTGAAGGTAAAGAAATGAAGAAATAAAAGTTAAGTATTAATATCACACAAAGTTAGTTAAAGCAAAAAGATATTATATGGACCGAAAAGCTTGCTTTTTAATAACTAGGGATACTCCACATTTAAGATACATCTATTATAAACTTTCATGCACTGAATAACATAGCACTAAAATATATAAAACAAAACTACCAGAAATACAAGGAGAAATCAAAAGAAATACTAGTTATAGGAGACTTTAGTACTTCTAGGAGACTTCAATATTCTTTATCAGTCTTCAGCAGATGAAAAAGAAAAAGGAATAATCATATGGTAAATTTTTATAAATGTTCTATGGATACCTTAATTGAAATATTCTCTATGTTCATGTTTTCCATGTTCATATCGATTGTTCATATGTTCATATCCCCATTGTTAATCATATAATTCAGATCCTCTATATCTGTGATCAACAAGCATTTTCTGTAGAGGGCCCACTAATAAGTAGGTTAGGCTGTGCAGGCCATATGTTTGTAGCTGAAAGTAGCCATAGATATGAGCATGGCTGTGTTCCAACAAAATTATTTACAAAAAGAGGCTGTGAGATGTGTTCGGCCATGGACCTAGTTTATCAACCTCTGCTCCATATGATCGTTTCTGTTGAAGTGGTTATGGAACATTTACAAAAACAGTATGTTTTAGACCACAAAAAAAAAATCTGGGATCCTAAAATAAGAAATATACAGACTATGTATTCTGGCCACAAGGCAATAAATACAGAAATATAGAAACAAACACACCAAACTACTCGGAAAATCTGAGACCCCTGAGTAAAAATACTATTGAACTCATTGTTTTTTAAGGTCCTAATATACCAACACATCACTTCCTGACCATTTTCTCAGCTCCATCTGGATTCTTAGAAGCAGACCTGAAGACAATCTTCCAAAATGAGCAGAACGAAATCACAGTTAAAGTCCATTTTCAGGGGCACCTGAGTGGCTCAGTGGGTTAAGCGGCTGCCTTTAGCTCAGGTCATGATCCCAGAATCCTGGGATTGAGCCCCTCAGTGAGCTCCCTGCTCAGTGGGGAGCCTCCTTCTCCCTCTCCCTCTGTCTGCCACTCTGCCTACTTGCTCTCTCTCTCTCTCTTTATGTCAAGAAAGTAAATAAAATCTTTAAAAATAAATAAATAAATAAAATCCGTTTTCAGTTTTCACTAAGGAGTGGAATACAAAGAAGTAGATTCCAAAGTGGACTCCCAAAGGGACAAGGAACATGTGCAGACACAGAGGGGCTAGAATTTCAGCCATGGGAAGGAGCTAGAGGCCTTCCCGAGACTCCTTAGGAGGAACATGAGGCCCAGGACTGGGCTGCCTCATAGCTACACAGTGAGGCAGAGCCTAGATGAGAAATCAGTCTTCCAGACTCAAGACCAAGAGCACTTCCCAGGAATGTTCCGCTCCTTTCTATCTGCCCTAGGAGCCCACATCTCACCATACCCTCAGAGGAGCCCCTCTGTTTCACAGGTAATGTTTTTGCTGACTCTTCCTTTCTGCCTTTCCTTCCCTCTCCGAGTAAGAGCCGGCACACAGACCTGGAGGCTGGACTTCTGACCCCCATTCTCACCCCTCTCATGGGCCCCAGCCCATCCTATCTGAAGGGGTTCAGGTATTCCCTTTCAGGAATGAGCCCTAAGCAGCGGCTGATTCAACTGAACCCTTCAACAGGTGTGGCCTGATGAGAAAATCAGCGTGGAAAGAAGTCAGGAACCAAAACAAGATTCCTAGATTCAGAGCAGACTTCCACCTCTGACTAACCCTTCCTTCCCTGTGGAGTTTAAGGGAGCACTTCAGACAGCCTTGAGGCCATACCTGGGTCCTATCTAGCTGTTGCCAGAAGGTAGGCTGTTACTGGATATTGAACTTCCATCCGCAACGAGGTTCCCGAGCAACTCAAAGGACAGCCAGGAAGGGAATGTGGTGGAGCCCACAGCCTGACACATGAAGGAAAGCTGCAGCTTCTACGATCTACCTCCCAAAACTCAGAAGGGTACGCTTGCTGTGGAAGGACAAA
>RCUC01088303.1:0-34521 GCA_003697995.1 Taxidea taxus jeffersonii | reverse complement strand
TTTTTTTTTCTTTTTTTATTCTGCCCTCTAGTTAGAATGTGTTTGGGGGGTTTTCAGGGGGCTTTGGGTTTTTTTTTTCCCTGAGTAGCTATATACTTTCCCAGAGGGCCCTACTAAGTGTGGTTATCTCTGACCAGCGTCCACCTGCAGGGTGACAATGTCATAGTGTGCAATGGCTGGGGAGACCCAGTGCTCCCAAATTCCCAGTGCTGACAAAAAGGAAGGCAAATATGTGACAGGAATGCTACCATATCCATTCCCTATGACCAGCAGCCATAGCATACATCACATGCATTCCTGCTCAGACTGAACTTGACCTCAGAGCAGCCATTCTCCACCAATCAGAGATGGTGTGTGAGAGGACCCCTCTCCAATGACACCTACCTGGGTAGACAGTCAACTCTCAGGGTGCTGATCATGTCATTTTGACCCCTAACCTATGCATCCAAACTGTCTCCCACAAAAACTCAGAAATGTCTGGTGACCAAAGAACATACCTGCTCGATTTTGCACCAAGCTCAGCCAGAAACCCCAGTGTCAAAAGCAAGCTCAGAGGTGTTCCCTGCTGTTGTCACAGTTCATCTGCTAAACTCTGCCCTAGAACATGGGCATAGGCAGGAACAGACCCCCATCCAGAAAAGAACAGAAAAGAATTCAGGTATTTCCCAAGAATGACCAGAAGGTAAATAGAATTTTGTGATTATGGGTAGGAAGACATGACTCTCTCTCTTCCCTAGAAGAAATGATCTTTAAAGGACAGAGTTAAATTAGTTCTCAGTAGAGAACTCAAGGAACCTCCACAAGGTGCTCATTTTCTAGCCAAAAGTCTGGGTGATGCCTTAAAACTTATTTAACAACCAGAATTAACAAAGAAAGTGGACATGGTTTGGATAGTGGGAGGCAGTTCTGCTTGTAAGGAAGCCATGAACAAATGAGGCCATCTCCAACTATTTGTGACAAGGATCATGCAGGAATTTGAAAACAACACATTTTTTCCAGAAACTGATTTGGGGAAATATAAGCTTCTTCTAGAATACCCAAGTGTTCTTTCTGGTGTCCAAGAGGAAAAAAGGTATTAAGTGGAAATTTGAAGTATATAAAAAGGATGATTAATGTGAAGGTGTTTTCTGATTTATTTTAAGTTGTTCCCCCTGCCCTCCAATTATATATTTTAATGTTAGAAGAAAAAAAAAAGATTTTGTTGACTTTAGATCAAAGCATAACTACTTCTAAGCAATGTGTTTATTAATTAACCTTAATCTTAACTAGACTCTAATTAAGATTAATCTTAACTAGATTATACCAGATACCACTTGTGAAACATGTCTTGCTATCACTGTCTGAATGCTAATCAAGGACAATGACCTGCCTATCACCTATCACCTACAGACCTACCAAAACACCAGAGTGGGAGAATCCCCTCATATCAGGAGTGGAAATCAGGGCTTATACAGATAGCAGCTAGACAGGTTTGTCCAAAGGTCAGAAATAAATTTTACGCAGAAGAGCTAGAACTTAAATATTAAAAGAAAATTAGATCAAAATGGGGACTATGAATTACTCTGTGCATATCTTCGGAAAAAAAAAAGTCTTGCTCAGATAGGAAATCAGTAAGATGAGAACTCTAGTACATTCCATATAGATAGTAAAGAAGCAGGCAGGAGACTAATTTTTTGAAGGTTAAAAGAGAAGGTCTGAGACTCTAAAAACCCTGTTTCTGATCTTTGGTGAGATTCCATGGGACAGTGCAATGATAAAAAAATATATAGGCTGCTCTTTATGAAAAAGAATAATCTAATACAAGCATATGGTTAAAATAAAAAATTCAAAGAGGTAACAAATTGAAAATGGATAATGCCAGAAAACAAAATTACTGTTAGAAAGTAAATTTCACAAACTTAAAAATTAAAGTTAAAATATGTTTTACCCATCATGTTAGCAAAGATTCAAACTGTTATCCAAAGAAGTAGCATTTTCTGCCTTGTTAGTTGATACAAACTTTTTAAAGTGTAAGTCAGCAATATTAATTAAAAATCAAAATAGTCTGGGTTTGGATCCAGAACTTCCACTTCTAGAAAGTAATCCTGAACAAAGAGATGGACCCAAGAGTATTTGTGGAACCATTATTTTTAATCTTGGAAGCAACCCAAATGTCTGTAAAGAAACAAGGGAGGGGCACCTGGGTGGCCCAGTGGGTTGAGCCTCTGCCTTAGGCTCAGGTCATGATCTCAGGGTCCTGGGATCGAGCCCCATATTGGGCTCTCTGCTCAGCAGGGAGCCTGCTTCCTGCTCTCTCTCTGCCTGCCTCTCTGCCTACTTGTGATCTCTGTCTGTCAAATTACAAAAACAAATCTAAAAAGAAACAAGGGGAGGGAAGGGAGGGGAGGGGAGGAGAGGGGAACAGAAAAAACTAGATAATATACTTACTCATTTCCAGATCTTTTGTCATCTTTCATCTGTTATAATCTGTTCTCTCCTCTCTAACTCTCAGTTTCCAAGGCCCAGGTGAAAATTCTTTTCCATTAACCTATATTAACCATTCACAGAAATGTGACTCTCTTCTTTATTCAAACTATAACACTTTGTCTGAATTATCATTTAAGTACCAACAAATATATAGCCTGGTCATTATTACCTAACCTATGGTGATGTGGCCTCTCTCCAACTAACCACCAAGCTCCTGGAGGACAGGATCTATGCACTTTCCTTAAAGACCAACACAGTACCATGCACTTAATCATCACCTGAAATATTAAATTAATGAATTAGATACAGAAGAATAAACCTTGGACATTTCAAATACATAAAAACATAACCATGTGCAAAAGGAAGCTTATATTAGGAACTCTGAAATGGAAAATATCTAAGTTTTGGAAACTCTGCTTATTTCACCCTTCCCCATAATCCATCTTTGCATTAGCTGCACAGTGACCAGAATACAGTCACCATTTCCTATTGAGTAAGCCACAAATAAAAGAATGAACACTTCAATTAAGCTATTTTCCTCTGGTAGATGCAATCTCTTCCTATCCTGAGGGACCACAACATTTAATCTGCACTTCTATTAAGACATTTAATATCCACTGTTTTGTGGGTTATCCACTGCTGTACTTTGTCTTTATACCTTTACTAAGCCAACCACCTGGTTCTTCACTTACCTAAACTACTCTTACTACTATAAGGTGCCTACCTTGTGCACAGTGAGGTTAGATAAAAAAAGAATGGATGAATGAATGAGTAAGGAAATGAATGGAAGAATACATAATATATATTCTGCCTCAGTTTCTCACAAAAAAATCTTTCTTTGCTTCTTTCCTCTGGTTCCCCGAGGCTTAGCAATGCCTGAAGTATAGTTCTATGTTCTCATTTTGATGACTTAATTAATATTTATTAGTTTTTAGTGCATGAGATACCATGTTATTTGTTGAAAGTACACAAAATATTTTTAAGATAAGGTCCTTGTTCTCAAGGGACAATGGGAAAAATTCTATCAATAAAAACATAATATACAATTACTAACATTTTTGAATGCTTATACTGTACCAGGCACTGTGTTAAGGGCCTTTCACTTATTATATCGTTTGTTTCACACAAAAATATGAAATATCTACTGTTATCAATCTCTTGTACTACTTATATTACAGACAGGGAAACTGAGTATTTAAGAGATTAAGGGACTTCCCCAAAATCACACAACCAGTAAATGATATGACCTCAAACCTCAAACCTACTTGTGTTATTTCCAAGCCCATTTTTGTAGCCACCACTCTCTAAAAGATTATCTCACTTTAAGGGGAAAAAAAAGCCATATAAACAGTACAGACAGCAACTGTACTGGATTTCAGGAGAGGTAGGAATCATAATGACATATGAAATAGTCCTAAAATAGATTAACCGAACATTTGGTTCATTATCCACCAAAAGGCAACTTGTGAATGTGTCCTTTTGTTTTTGGTCTGGAAAACATCCCACTGTGGCCACCCTACAGGCTACCAAAAAAAAATTTTTTTTTAATAGAAATAATGGTCATTATGAACAACTCATACTGAGCATGACAAATTTACATGCAAATTGCCTTCTGTGGGTTAAATGAAGACTTACAGATTTTGCATTTTTCTCCTTGGCAAAATTCACCATCTGACAAAGTCTCAGCTCTCAAACCAAAGTAAGTAAGTAAGTAAGTAAATAAATAAATAAATAAATAACCACCCAGACATCTGGGTGGCTCAGTTAGTTAACTGCCCAACTCTTGATTTCAGCTCAGGTCATGATCTCAGAGTTGTGGGATGGAGCTCCACGTTGGGATCTGTTCTCAGCAGGGAGTCTGCTTGAAATTCTCTCTCTCCCTCCTCCTCTGCCTCTCTCCACTTCTCTCAAATAAAATCTTTTTAAAAAATAAAAATAAATAACTTCTTCTTTAAGTTGTCAATGTGTTATCACCAGCTGATTTACATTTTAAGTATTCATTTCCCTCCATTCTGAGTTAAAGGTCTACAAATCAACACCACGGCTGCTAAAACTTCCACAGTTTACCTAATTATTAGACCATATAGTACTCTAAAAATATACTTAAATGTATATATAAAATCATTAAACTTCAATTTCACATTAATCACTAAGAAATAAGAAATCACTAAATAATGTTACATATATAAAAATCTTTAAAACACATGCGCGTTGCAGTAGCTATGTGTTACTCTTGCCCACTCAGCATGCCTACTCTCTTTTTCTGATAACAGCATCCCACTTCCCTTAGACGAACCATTTTTATGCTTAGAAGTCCAACGAGGATGAATCATTCCCTGTGACCCAGGTCTGGAGAATGAGAATATCCCAAATCTTGGCCACAGCAATTAATTTTTGAGAGGACAGTTTATGTAATCCAGGCCAATCAGAGTATATAAGTGTCAACCTTTTGATGGAGCTTCCAAGAAATAAATGTATGCTGAGGTGCTAATAAGATGGTAATAAAACCTTTGAGTGCAAATGGCATCTTGCAACCCAAAGGGAAGAGTGTGTGTGAGAATAAAGTAAACATCAAAGGCAGAGATAGGTTCCAGGTGCCGTTATTTAAGCACCTAGATCCAGCCATGCCTGAAGTCAGATACTTCGCAATCATACATGACAATTCCCTTTTAGCTTAAAGTAATCTAAGACAATTTTTTTGTCACTTGCAATCAAAGGAGTCCTGATATATACATGTCTATGGTTCTACTTTAATGGGCTACAGTAAAGCTAACTCATATTAGTCATCCACAAATTACCATCTTCAAATTAACTGCATCAAACAACCTGTTTTTATAGAATTCAGGTTTTCTTGGAGTGATCTATACAATGCATCTAAACTTTCTCCATGACTTAACCCACCTTTACCTCAATAAATCCAGAAAATGACTATTGACTTAACATGCTGGCAAGCTCCAGACAGGTAAATTAGATGGTTACTTTTTCTGTTAATTAGCTAAGGAATTGAAACAGCCAAATAGCATTCATTAAGATGGATATTTTTTTAAATACTTAGGTATCCATGTATTAATAAGCTCCCACACATGAAAAGCTGTCAATTATCACAATTACTCTTAATATGCCATGACATTATTATTCAGCTATAGAAAGTCTAGGAGCCTAGGTTTCCGAATACTACCAAACTATCTTACTCAGTTCAATTTCAACTAGCAAAAGGTGAGAAGAACCAGAGTTTGGTGAGACATTTTTGGAAAATACCTGTGTCCTTAGCCTTTCCTCTTCAAAGTAATCAGAAAAATAATTTACCTAGAGTTTACATTACAAAAATGTTATTAGGATCTGAGTCACATCTATAAGATATTCAAAATTCTTTAGAACAAAAAGGTGATAGCCCTTACATTCACCAACTTATTCTGTTTTGCTCCTTTATAATTTCTGCCAACATAGTGAGTTGAAAAAATTAAAATAAGCTCCCTGTCAGTGTTAATATGTGTTTTTTTAAATGGTGCTAAGCCATTTCCAAAGAAGTAGTCTCAGTGATGGTCTTAGAAGTCAAACAATTTTTTTTTTATCTATGAAATTCCAGACCTTTTGGTCTGCCAAGTCTTTTATTAATTATTCTAATTATATTAATTACATTATCAATATTATTTCAAGTATCTCTACTAGAAAGACATAAAATTCCAATCAGTCATTTTGGGTTTTAGCATCCTCAATAGTGACCTAAAACCACTGTTTTGTCAGTTATGGACTGAATTGTGTCCCCCAAAATTTATATACTGAAATCCTAACCCCCACTGTGATAGTACCTGGAGATGGGGCTTTGGGAGTTAATTGGGTTTAGATGAGGTCATGAGGGTGGGGCCCTCATGTTGGGATTAGTGCCCCTATAAGAAGAAACACCAGAGATCTTGTTTCCTCTTTCTCCCCACCAAGTGAAGACACAAGGAGAAAGCTTCCATCTGTAAGCCAGGGCAGTCATCACCGAACCAAACCACCTGGCACTTTGATCTTGGACTTCTCAGCCTCCATAATTGTGAGAAATAAATTTCTACTGTTTAAGCCACCCAGACTATGGTATTTTGTTATGGGAGCCATCACGGATTAATACATAACTGAACTAACTAATGGTGAAACTCAACTTTTTTACTTTCTTTCTGGACTTTACTTTCCACAGTGTCATTCTCCCTATTTCATTTACCCAGGTTTGCATGGTATTCGTGAGTCTTTGTGGGGAAGATGGGCTCAGAGAAACAGATAACCAATTTCCTTGACTCTTCCCCAGCTATATATCAAAAGACTACATGTCCAGCAATAAGTTCAACTGCTAAGTATTTGTTGGGTCTCCAAGGGATATTTCACACATATTCATCCTTGTGACTCCAGCCCCACTGTTGATGACCTCTGTCCGCAAAAGCACCTGGGAAGGTACCATATTATTAGACACAGTCACCAGAGCAGTGTGGCAATGTCAATACCCTGCCAAGAAATTCAGCTCCCAAAGTTCCCAAGGACTCAACCCCTGAGGGGCCAAATCAACACAGTGGTTAAAAAAAAAAAAAAAAAAAAGCAAGCAGGTGACCAAGAAATCTGAATGAAATACCATGACAGACAGACCACATGGATTTGGTAAATCAGTACAGAGTTCAAAGTATTGTTCAATTCCACTTAAGTCCTAAATTATGTCTTTTGACACTCACCAGATATCATAAGGATTCAAGTAAGGAAGAGGAATTCCTATGACCATGTCCATCTACTCATGTTTAACTACCAGGGCATTAAACTTACAAGGTACCTAATGCCTCATGTATCTGAATAAGAATTAACTTCTGGTTCTTGCGTTTAGCATTTTTTCTAATCTTTTGTTCAGATCAAATCACTTTCTCCAAAGAGCTGGCTATACCCAGACTTTCCTTCAGTCAACCAATAAATTCTTGATAAATTCTTGCCTATTTAATCCAATTATAATTGGGTTTCTAGCATTCTCAACCCAAAGGCTTACTGATTTACATAGTATATACAGAAAAAAAAAAAACACCAGAAGGATATACCAAATGTTAACAATTATTATCCCTAAATGATGGAATTATAAATGATTCTTATTTTCCTCATTTTGCTTATATGTAATCGACAAATTTTCTAAAATTAACATTAATGTCATTATTATAAGAAAAACAAACCAATTAAGGTATCTTTAATTGCTAACTTGAGGACAGGCATGTCAAATTAGTGCCGAACACTTCCCTACAATACTTGAAACTGCAGAATTTCGATTATCTTTCTTCACACATGTCCAAAACAAACAAAGCCCTCCAACAATGCCTTCACTGCTGACTAGGGACTCTTAACAGCTAATTCTGAGCCATGTAACAGGACTGGCCATGGTTCTAAAAGCTAACAGACTGAGCAGCCACACATATCTAAAGATAACCCCATGAGTGCAAAAGAATGTAGACAGTGGGGAGGGGTTTCATGTAGGTAGGAAGGTAAGATGGAAAGGTAGGATGCTTTCTGTATATAGGAACTCACTCATTAATTAAGATGGCAAAGAACAGGGGCGCCTGGGTGGCTCAGTTGTTAAGCGTCTGCCTTCAGCTCAGGTCATGATCCCAGGGTCCTGGGATCGAGTTCCGCATCGGGCTCCCTGCTCAGTGGGGAGCCTGCTTCTCCTACTCCTACTCCCCTTGCTACTCCCCTCTAGCTCCCTCTCTCTCTCTGTCAAATAAATAAATAAAATCTTAAAAAAAAAAAAGATGGCAAAGAATATGACGACCAAGCAACCTCTTCCCAAAAGACCTCAACGTTCCTAATGCAGGTCACAGCTCTCATCTCCATTTTCCTTTAATCCCTTTGCTCCCTACTTCACTTTTCTTTGCTCTGCCAGAGCTGTCCATGATAAAGTTTATATGATGAATCACTCTGCTTAAGAGTGAACACATCAGCAGTTTCTCCAGGTTCAACTCAGCACAATTATCAGCACAATTTATACCCTGAGGTTTTTAAAGTCAGACCTAATTTTCATCAACATTAGGAAATCTTCAAGATTCCCAAAATAAATTCTACAGACTTGCTCAAGTGCAACTACTTTCTATACAAAGTAGCTAAATTTATTGTTCCAAAATTAGTATCACAACCACCATACTAATGCTACCATTAGATGACTCCAGAAGCAAAGAAGACATCCTCCCTCCCACAGAGGATTTCAAAATGCATAAGAATATAAAGGCACCAAGCCTTAAAGAATCTTTAGAATGTCTATCTGACTTCATCTCCACATTGCCAAAAAAAATTCTACCCATCTTTCCTGGATAGCAATAATGAGAAAATGTGACTCAATTTATAATCCCATTTGAGGGCACCTGGGTGACAGAGTCGGTTAAGCATCTGCCTTTGGCTCAGGTCATGATCCCTGGGTCTTGGTATGTAGTCCCATATCGGGCTCCCAGCTCAGTGGGGAGCCTGCTTCTCCCACTCCCTCTGCCTGTCACTCCCCCTGCTTGTGTGTGCTCTCTCTCTCTCTGTCAAATAAATAAATAAAATCTTAATATATATTTGATACCTATATATTTAATATACTTAATATACCTAATATGTATTTATTATATATGCTTAATATATATTTATATATTATATGCTTTTATATATATATATAAAATATATAAAATCCCATTTTAAAAGGAGAGGGGGGCAATGCAGGAATCAAGGAAACATCACACAGGTGTTGATTCTTTCTAAAGAAAAAATGGTCTCATTCCCCATAGATACATCAATGTTCAAAAGATTTTTATAAAACTCTGAACATAATACAGAAATGCCAGTAAGATTCTACAATAAGCTTTTCTGCCTTATTTAAGTCTGCTCTGAGTTGAGGATCCAAAATTAGTGACACTGGACCCCAACCTCTCTTAATTACATCCTCAGTGAAGAAAAAAATTATTTAACAGGTCCTCCAACACTATCCACTTGACATTGCTAGTTTCAGTGTTTTCAGACAACATAATTCTTCATTTACCCTGTCTTACCTTCCCAGAAGACTATAGCAGGGAAGCCACCAAGCAACACATGTCCACTGGCCAGCAATGATCTCAAAATCACAGCAGAATCTAAAAGACCACTTGTAAAACCTGAGTTCAACCCCTTCAATAATAGTATATAAATGACAAGAGCCTAATTAATATAAACAACTAAATTTTCATGCTATTTCATTAAACACTCTCCCAAAATATCAATAGGGATTTGTTAAATCCATTTTCAACAAGTAACAAAATGGAATCAGCTTAGTTTTTAGAACTATTTTAGAACAGAGAAGCACCATTTGTCATATCAATAAACTTCCTTTCAAGGTATCCACATTGCTACACTACACAAAACTGATGGCAAACACAGATCAGAGTGTGGATGTGGGCTGGCTAGGGACTCTGGTCTCCTGTGAAGGTGTGTTAGGAACAACCTCAGCAATCTCTGTACTTCACAGAATAAATCGAGTAAGATTAAAGGAATCAATCGCCCTTTCAACACAGTATGTTTTCAGTATAATTTTCCCATCCAACATTTCTTAATCCCTTACATAAAGAACCTATACATAACACTCTGAGTCATCTGGAGATAACCTCAGTTATCAGGGGAAGTAAATGAGTGCCACTTCAAAAGTGATTCATTATTAACGGCTTCCTGTTCATAAAGGACAGGCAGAGAATTAGTCACTTCTAAAGCTTGTGGTGATGTGTAAGGCATGGTTATTCCTTAATTGGATGCAGAATTTCCAATTAACAAAGTAACAATCATAAAACTTAAAGTTCCGCTGCCTTCCCAGATCACTCCTTCTTTAGATCAATCACAAATTAAGTTATGCTGGTTTAGAAATAACATTTGTCAATTTATCACACTTTCCAAGAACTACATAAGCTCAAATCTTTCTTTCCTAGAATTATGCTCATTAAGTGCTTTAGTATCCTTCTAAAGCAGAGATTGAGCATTCACCTGAAAACTGTCCAAATCCCTCTCTGCCTTCCTCATGTGGGAAAAAAGCCACTAGCAAACTGGGATCACTGGGATTCAGATACAGAGGGGTATAAAAAATAAGACAGGGAACTCCTACTAGGCAAAAAGAAGGTGCTCTGGGCCTGAAAAGCAAGAAAAGTCAAAGTATACATGCCAAAGCCAGCAAATATACATAGCAAACCTAAAGGGACCAGAAGGAAGAATCAAGGTCAAGCTACCAAGTCAGTAAGACCTAAAGGTCAAGGCAAAGATTAAATATAAATACTAAAATTGTCTAATAATGTGAAAATGAACTAGAGAGGTAGTGTTGTTTGGGGGCATAGTGGGGAAGTGTTCTTGATAAATTTTAGGAAGGACTCACATAAGATACTAAAGAAGACCCTCCCTCCTTTGCTGATATGTTGGCATAGTCCCTCAAGTGATCAGTGAAATGTCTTCAGCAGCTGGTTCTCACAATGGCAGGGAAATGGATCTTTATAGCTTAAGGAGCTTCACGGTTCAGATGGGGTTCTGTACGTGCTCTCCTGTCCAGTGATAGCACAGGGAATTCACCTCTCAGACTGCATGACCCTAAATAAACAGTAATCATGGCTGCAGTCGTGGATCCAGAATCCTAAGACCCAGATCCTGTGCTCAGCTCCAGTTCCATCTGAGCAAATCCCCCTTTACCCTCTGACTCAGCTTCCTCATCGGGTTGATGTATAATAACAACCAGAAATATGAAGAGATTACAAGGCACATCCATGGATGGTGGAATTAAATTTTGCTCCTCTGGCTTATAAAAATCTATTCAGAAATATGAGACGGAGCTAATACATTAAATGACCTACTAATGTACTATTCATTCTGTCACTTTTGATCTCATCTTTCCTTTGAGAAATAGTACCAACAAATTTTCAAATGCAAAGATTGAAAAAGCTGTATGTGGCAGTTTGGGGGGAGGAAGAAAACAATCCTTGGCAATACGCTCACCCTTTATTTCCCCTATTATTTAGTCACAGATACGTAGTAAGCCCTCACTAGGAGTATTTAGATACCAGTTACATAAAGGAGTTGCAAAAATGAATAAAGATATTTACTCTTCCTTTTTCAATGAATCTGCCACCAACCATGGCAACAGAAATAAACCTCAGTGACAGGGACCTGAAGTTGGTAAAGAAGGCACATAACCAACTCCAGAGACCTAAGTCAGCACTATGTACTTGGGATGATTAAAAAGCTGAGACTTCACTGAAAGAAGCAAAAACATATGAATGAGGATGGGGATTTCCAAAGACAGAAAGGGAAAGGCATGCATGATGGTTCACAGATAAAATGAGTATGTGGTGAAAAGAACTAAGCTAGGTACAAGGGTGACTAACTGCAATGAATTTGAGAATTTTATGCACAGTCCTGCTGACAACCATCAACTTTGTCTCTTCAAGTAGTGTCTGTCTCCAAAACAAACACAATCGGCAACCCAAGAGATACCCAACAACTATTTACCAACATTGGTTATCTCTGAGGTGCATGCAAAATGCCCACATGTGAAGACTGTCGGACCCTAAGATACACTCACCCAGTCTCTATTTTTGCCCAAGACAGATTTTAGGAAGTATGATTCTCTATTACAGTAGAACAAAATTCAAGTTAAAATAAAACATGTAAATCAATCCTTAACCAGTTTTCTAAAAAAAAAAGGTCTTAATTTTTCAAAACAAGATCCCAAATATTTTTACAGATTCCATTGTTGGTTTACATAAAAATAAATTATGGTTATTAAATAAACTCTGAACTCTGTCTTGTGTACTCAAAAAAAAAAAAAAACTTGGCCAATACCTAGTTCCTATAATGTTATATTCACCTAATCCTACTTTAAAACACAACCAAAAATGCCAGCAAGTAGTTACATGTGATCTCAGCTAAATGAATCCCCTAAAAAAGATTCTGAAAGTCAATTCCTAATTATTTTTTTCCTGGTCACTATTATAAAATAGGCCTGAACATTAAAATTTTCATTATTTGGACATTAAATCGATCGATACTAAATTTTCTCCTACAGAGTGGTTCATCCAAGTCATTTAGATGGTTATTTCCAAGGATTCACTTCAGAAACATCAACTACAATTAAAATATTTCTGAAATGTTTGTTTGGTATGTCCCACCATGAATGACCATTGGTTAATTTGCCTCTGAAATTGGAATGTTCCTAGTTGCGTCAAAAAAATGAATCCTTCCACAAGCTGAAATCAAGCTCACTTTAGAAATGAGTTTCTTTCCTATCTTGAATCTAGTCCTATTTCCAATGACCAAAGACTGAGATCAGTTGACTTACAATCTTATTTGGGAAATAATTACATATAAGCAAACTGGGTTACACAATTACTGCAGTCTTTTCTTCCAAAATTTTCCCTTCTAGCCTCCACATCCCCAAGGTTCCACTCTCCTGTCAACTGAGCAACACTTGCAAGCTCCCTTCAGATGACAGTTACATGTGGTTTACTGTCTTTCAGTTCCTTTCTTTTTTCTGTGGCCAAGCAGTCTAAACTGTGTTATCTGCATTAGGTTGGGCACTTGATTGGAAATATTACTTAATAATGACATCCATCAGTAAACAGCACCTACTGGGAATATATATTATCTTTTAAGAAATACCTCCATACACTCCTATTACTTGAGTATTATTATGTCTATATTCAAATGAATCCTGTTCCAGGAGGTCACATATATTACTGAAGTCACAGATCTAGTAATGGTTGAGGGAGGGTCTAGACTTAGAATGCTGCTGTGGATCTGGCTGACCCTAAAGTCCATACTCTTTTACTACAGCATGCTTCCCTCTGTTTCTATTTCTACTCTACTGAAGAACACAAGGCTCCCTTCAAGAACCCATGCTCCATATCTCAAAAACGTATCTGACTTGAACTATGGAAGTGAGAGATATTAAAATCTTGATAACAATGTATCTTTTTTTCTGTAAATTTACCAAGCACTATATATTACCAAATGTCTTCCAATGAGTATTAAAAATTTTCCGACACCAAACTTGGGATTGAGCTATTATTCCTTTACTTTTCAACAAGTCAGACATTCTATTCCTTTTAATTCATTTTGCTCAGGTTATAAATGGCTCTAAGAGCTTTCTAAATCCATTCCAGAGCTGAAACAACTTAGCCTATAAACTTGTCAGTTTTAACTTTGGAGGTTACACATCTTTTTAAGAGTCGGAAGACATGTATACAGACACAAGCATAGTTTTGTGTAAAATGGGTGAGACTCTTTTGGAAAACTGTTTTCTTCAAGTTCATCAAACAACTTTGAAAACGTATTTTTTTAGGCACATGGGTGGCTCAGTCATTTAAGCAGCTGCCTTTGGCTCAGGTCATGATCCCAAAGTCCTGGGATCAAGTCCCACATTGGGTTCCTTGCTCACCAGGGAGTCTGCCTCTCCCTCTCCTTCTGCCTGCCGCTCTGCCTATTTGTGTACTCTATTTCTCTGTCAAATAAATAAATAAATACTTTTTTAAAAACTATATATATATATTTTTTATTAGCATATAATGTATTATTTGCTTCAGGGGTACAGGTCTATCAACCATCAGTCTTACACAATTCACAGCACTCACCATAGCACATACCCTCCCCAATGTCCATCACCCAGCCACCCTATCCCTCCCCTCCCCACCCCCAGCAACCCTCAGTTTATTTCCTGAGATTAAGAGTCTCTCATGGTTTGTCTCCCTCCCCAGTCTCATCTTGTTTAATATTCCCCTCCCTACCCCCCACCTCCCCCCAGAGAGATCATATGATAATTGTCCTTCTCTGACTGACTTATTTGGCTGCAAATGGCAAGATTTCATTTCTTTTGATGGCTGCATAATATTCCGTTGTGTGTGTGTGTGTGTGTGTGTGTGTGTGTCTATGTGTGTGTGTATATATATATATATATATATATATATATATATATATATGTCTCACATATTCTTTATCCATTCATCTGTTGATGGACATCTAGGTTCTTTCCATAGTTCAGCTATTGTGGACATTGCTGCTATAAACACTGGGGTGCACGTGCTCCTTCGGATCACTACATTCATATCTTACGACAGATGTAGGTGAGGATGCAGAGAAAGGGGAACCCTCCTACACTGTTGGTGGGAATGCAAGCTGGTGCAGCCACTCTGGAAAACAGTATGGATGTACCCCAAAATGATGAAAATAGAGCTCCCTACAACCCAGCAATCACACTACTGCGTATTTACTCTAAAAATACATTTTCTGAAAAAAACATTCACTCCAGGAATAAAACTACCCTAGATTTGCATGGGCCTAAGCTTCCATGATGGGTGTATACTGAAAAATAAGAATAAAATCAACTAACAGTACATACACACATTCATAAAATCTTAGAAGTTTTAAAAAAAAAAAGCATCCCATAAAAATTAGCTAAGGAACATTACAATTTTCAAGACTATCTGTCAAGGGTCAGTAAATGCTTAGAATAATTCAGTACATTAGCTGAAAAAAATACCTTTCCACTTTACAGCCCTGTTTAGAGAGCTTTAAAAACACATGAGTCCTGTGTTTTAAAAGGCTGTACCACTGGTAACCAGCTGACCACTCTGCTTTAAGGGCCCATTTCCCTACTCTCTGCATGGGTGAAATATGTCAGATGTTTACAGGCACATCTCTTAGCAACATATTTCGCTCCTACTGAAAACACTTGCAGATCTACATTACAAAGGCTTGCAGAGTTATCTGCTAAGGCCCAGAAAGGTTCAGGGGGAGGATTTTCTTCTCTACTTCAAGTGCAACGACTCTGTTTCAAAAGTAAGGCTGCTGACCAAAAGAAATGAAATCTTGCCATTTGCAACGACGTGGATGGAACTAGAGGGTATTATGCTAAGCCAAATAAGTCAATCAGAGAAAGACAATTATCATATGATCTCCCTGATATGAGGATGTTGAGAGGCAGGGCAGGAGGTGGTGGGAGGTAGGGAGGGGAATATGAAACAAGATGGGACTGGGGAGGGAAACAAACCATAAGAGACTCTTAATCTCACAAAACAAACTGAGGGTTGCTGGGGGAGGGGTGTCGGGAGAGGGTGGTGGGGTTGTGGACATTGGGGAGGGTACGTGCTATGGTGAGTGCTGGGAAGAGTGT
This sequence comes from Taxidea taxus jeffersonii, assembly GCA_003697995.1. Classification (NCBI taxonomy): domain Eukaryota; kingdom Metazoa; phylum Chordata; class Mammalia; order Carnivora; family Mustelidae; genus Taxidea; species Taxidea taxus. The sequence continues at coordinate 18,911 of RCUC01088303.1, read as the reverse complement.
AAGCCTGATGATTCACCTGTATACCTGGGACAAATAATACATTATATGTTAATAAAAGTAATGAATTAATTTTTTAAAGTAAGGCCGCTGGAGAATAAATGGAAGCCCAGTAGATGAGGCTCTGCCAAAACAATCTGCAAACATTTATTTTGCTGCCACAGTTCAGTCGAAAGCAGTTCCTACTGAGATACTGACACTGCTATGTTGATTCATGCTTTTGTGGCTTCAAAAGTTAATAACTGTAACTTTTGTTTTTAAATGGTTTGGAATTGCCAGCAGTATGCTACCTCCAACTGGCTCTCAGTAAAGCTGTACATGATTTAACTTGTCCTCAAAAACAGGAAAGCATCTCTTTCTCTGAAGCTTTGGTTCCAAACTGATTTCTCATGCAACAAAGTAAAGCTAAAGACTGTACCACAGCCCCTCACACTCAAGAGGCGGGTGAGAGAGAACTTCAGAGTCCACAGTGATGGAATCAAAAACTTAAGACTTTCAAGGGCTTTGTCATCAAATGTATTCTTTGAAGTCAAAATGCCTAGGCTATGGTCATAAAAATCTTCCACAATACAAATCTATAATGTGCATGTCCTTCAAAACTTGCATCAGAGGGAGAACTGAGGCATCCAGCCAGCCTCAAAATATCCCTGTAAATCTCCATGCGGTCTTTAAATTTTAAAGACTCTCTTGCATTTCACACTCAAAATTAATGATTCTGTTTGTTTAATTATAAAAATATTTCTTTGCAAATATCTAAGTAAAAGTGGTATTTCAGGTAAATACTGTATGCTTATCCTGTACTTCATACCACCCCTCCCTAGGAGTACCTGGAGCCCAGTCTGAGAAGGAAGTCTTCTCTGCCTCTATTAAAGAAGGTCTAAATCAATGCCTGCCACTTGGCTTTGCCATGGCTCGACACGTGACAATGACCTGAAAAACACAGCCATAACCAAACTAACTCTGATAAAGTAAGAAAACAACACTCTGTATCTCTTATCTATTTCTGTTCTCCCAGGTAAGCCAACTCAAGCCAAAGTCCTTAAACAACAGTTCAACTCTTCAACCTTGGTGAGGCGTGAACTACTAACAGAGGGATTTGGGACAGCTTAGCTCTGCCTACATCTAGGGTATTTACATGAGTCTTAAGTTTGATGCTATTGAACATGGGATACAGAGAAAAACAAAGAATTCCACGGGAAAGGGAGGAACCGAAAAAGTCGGCCAAATTTCCAGTCTCTCAAGATTCAGATAGTCATTGTTTGGCTTGATAATTTTACACATTCCAAGAAAATCAAATACACTATTATTTAATGTGTTTGGCTTATCCAGTCTCCCTTCAATAGCAAGGAGAACTAAGGGTTGACCGTGAATATAAAGTACCTATCACGTGTGATCTTATCAGGCTCCTGATTCATTCACAAATTTGTCCTAAGTATCTATGATGTGCCAGGAACTGTGTACCCGCTTTAGTGCTCCAGGTGGGTGCATATCCCAAAAAAGGAAAAACCGACAAGTGAACAGATCATTACAGGAACTGTGAAGTGTTTCTGACTTATTCATTCATCAAACAAACACTTACTAGGCACCTACTGTGAACTGAGCCCCTAGTAGGCACTATGCTAGAGGCTATAACAGAATAACGTTTTTTTTCCTTACAGCACTTTGGAAGTCTACAGTCTAACAGAATAAGAGAATGTGGTAAGAGAAGAAGAGACAGGAGACTATAAAAGTAGACATGAGATAAATCATGAATGGCCCTATAAACTTTGATAAAGCATTTGGACTTTATCCTGTAGTACCAATAAGGAAGTGTTGAGAACCTCAAGCAGGAAGTGGCAAAATGAGGTGTGTATTTTAGAAAGCTGTTTAGGGCAATGCCATGGTTGGTGGGGAAAAGGAGGGAGGGTATTCAGCAGTCCTTAGGACAATGAAGACATCTGTAAAGTCGTGATTGGTAGTTGTAAACACTTACTCAAGTGGATTGCTCTTTGCATCTCATCATTTTGGTATTCTAGGCTGCACACACCTTGAGAATATAACTTCCTGTTGTCCATCTCCAACCCCCTGTGGTTAAGGCTACCTTCCCTCAAAAGTGCACTCAGCCCTCAGCATTTCTTTTGCAACTCCATTCATAAATGCACCATTTTCACTTATTAGGCAACATCTGACCATAATACCTTTTTTTAAGGTATGCGCTTCATGTAGCTTAAAAAAAAAAAAAAAAAACCCTGTGGCAAATCTAGATAGGTAGCATTTCCTGCCATAGTCCAGTATCTGGTGGTATCACTTCTGATGTCCATGGTTTAGGAAGGTAATCTAAAACTCAGACTTCCATTTTCTTAGCTACCTTCATTCTACATCCCTCACTGCTAATCCCTGATAATCAGTTATACTGCAGTATCTTTCAGTGGTTTCTCCAACTGTCAAAAGCAAAATTTAAAGCAGGCCTTTGGCCAGACAATTGAATTTTCCAGTCTTGATCATCAGATTCACCTGAAGTAATTAAAAATACAGATTTCCAGGTTCCTGAGTCTCAGTAGATCTGAGGGAAGAGGGGTGAGTCAGGAATCTTTTAAGAAAAGCCCTAGGTGAGGTTGGGAAACTCTAGATCGAAGCTACCCTAACGAGTTCCTTATAATTAAAGCAGCATTAAGCACATATTTTTCTCTTAAATACTTTAATGAAACTTGGGCAATCACTTTAAGTAATTGCCACCCATTTAATGTTTACTGAAACAGTTTACAACTAATTCGCATGCCATTTTCTAAATGTTTCAGGCTTACTTGGCTTTCCTGCTGCGCATTAAACAGTTTGTTAACCATTAATAAAGAATGAAGAAAAATCCGAATCTGGAGGTCATTTTAACAGTAAAGGGGGCCGCCAAGAAGCATGATTTGTAATTAGCAAAATACATGTGAGTTCCTTGTGGCATTAACCAGAAACTTATCAGAGCTTTGAAGCAAGAACAGGCTGTGAATAAGCAACCTGTTTCCTCAAATAAGTCACCTTCTCTTTTTGTCCTCTGTCAATCAGAAAGTATACAGGAAAACACTTTTTTGCATTTAACAAAGAGTATTTGTGGGACAGCATTACTGATAAATAAACTCAGGGCAACAATATATGTAAACAAAAAATAAAAATCGGTAACATCTTGTAAGTGGTTACTATTCTTTCTGCGTAGTCCTCATTCTAAGTTCTATACATTTAACTTTTTTTTTCATTTAATAATGCCAGGTCCCATATTATCTAGATTTATAGATAAGGAAACTGAGGCAATGTTAAGTAAACCTGTCCAAGGTCAAACAGCCAATAGGTGGCAGATAGAGGAACTAAAACCATAAGTCTGACTTCAGAACCTCTGCTTTTAACCACCCTGCCGCACCGACACTGAGGCAATTACAGGCTGGAAATGTGTTTGTTGGAGGTATTAGAGCTATGACCAAAAGCACTGGAAGGATCCTCAAAACAAGTCAGGCTTAGAACCCAGCATCCAATTCACTGTGTGGAAGGCACTGCACTCTGTGCCTTGGGAAATATTAATATAAAGATGAATAAGACATAGTCCCTTCTCATCTTCACTACCTATTCAACTGTCATCGCTTTCATGAGCCCTTCCCTGACTCCAAAGAGACTTCATCAGTGTCTTCTGCAAGTACCCACAGGACTCTGTGTGTGTCTCTCAAATACTATTATTTCACCCTTCACATGGTATTGTAATGAAATCTTCACATCTGCCTCTTCTTCCATGAGGTTCTAAGTTCAATGGCACATTCTGGGATCAGGGAGCAAATCTTAGTTCCTCATCCAGTGCCTAGCTTCCTAGTAAAGTGTGCCTCAGCACACTCCGGTCTCTCGACAGATGTTTAATGAATGAATGAAGAAATGAAATGCCGAGAGAGGGATGCAGACATGAAATAACTCGCTGAATGGTTCACGGTACACTCATGGCAAAGATGAGAAACCAGTCTGTAAACACTAGCTCTACCTAGTCAAAAGTTCTAATACACCATCTCCTCTTTTGCTAAAACTGCATGATTTCACGTTTTATCATACATACAACTTTTATGAATCATAAAATGTTGTTCATATTTCATCTTTATGCTTCATCTCTCATTTAACATAGTAAATCATTGCAGATGGGGGCCATGGCATACCTTGATTTCTGTTGTCAGACCATTCTCAAGGCATGCATACCTGCAACTTAATTTTCAAAAGGGTCTTCTGACAAAGCCTTTTCTAAAACGGAAAGTTTAGAGAGGTCGAGTCACTTCTCCAAGGTTACATGGCTAGTAAGAGACACACTAAGGACTTAAATCTAACTCCAAATCCCACACTAATAACCACTGTACTATTTTTATGCTCTCAAAGATCAGCTCCACCTTCTACTAGAATGTGACCTTGGGGAAATTATTTAACTTTTCTGAGACCCATTTTTTTCCTGGCTGCATTAGATAGAATCAACATACAAGACTATGTAAAATCAAGATACAAAATGTGATTATTTGATACCAGTATACATTGTGAAATGATACCAGTATACACTGTAACAATTAGGTTAGTTAACATCTCCATCACTTCACATAATTACTCTGTGTGTGTGTGTGTGTGAACATTTAAGGTTTACCCATTTAGCAACTTTCAAGTATATGATACGGAATTGTTGACTACCGTCACCACACTATACATCAGATCCCCAGAATTTATTCATACTTTTATGACTGCAAGTTTGTACCCTTTGACCAACACGTCCCCAACACGTCCCCAACCCCCACATACCTAATATGTGTCACTAATAACCACCATTCTATTCTTTATTTCCATGAGTCCGTGAGCCTCATTTTTATCATCTGTGAGGTTGATAGAAGACTCACAGGAATGAAATAAAGATTAAATGACATAGTAAATACAAACAGTCACAAACCAGGCAGCCAGTAAACACGTATTGGTTGGCCCACTGACTAGTAATCAGATTTGACTAATAATTCAGCACACTTGTTAACAATCAGTTTAGATACTAAATGCGGTGCTGTAAAGACAATCATGTTGGAATTTCTCTCCCAACTAAGGAGTTCCAGGTGTTCCACAAAATTAAAAGTATAAAGAGAAAATTCCACCATGAAGAGAGACACCTATCGAGTAACATTCTTCTAGGGAGTCTTTTTACTATCCCTATTTAAAAAGTAAGGACTCTGAAGTACAAAGTTTAAGAACTAGCCCAAGGTCAACTCAGTCACTGGGGAATCTAGAGCCAGAGTCTAGTTTCATATTGTACTCATTTATTCACAGCTGCCTTGCTTCCATAGTAAGGTGTGGCTCTTTTTCTAAAAGCAATTCCAAACTGAAACACAGCGTTCCTACCCAGTAGAGGATCGAGAAGACCTGATTCCAGATTCAGGCTCTGCCACATACCAGCTCTGTGAATCAGGCCAAAATTTCCTCATCCATGGAATACGGATGAAACTGTATTCTCACAGGACTGCTGAAGACTCAATGAGACAATGCATAGGAATGGGCCCAGCATAGAGCCAGGAATATCACAGGCACTCGACAGATGCTCATGAAACAGAATCTGGAGATCACAAGATGAGGCAAAGCAAAGTGTTGTGGCCCCTTTTCTTGCAAGTACTTAAATACAGTGAGAAAAAAAAGGAGCGAGAGAGGAGGAAGGGAGGGAGCGTGGGAGAGGGGACGGATAGGAAAGGAAAAAGTAGGAAAAGAAGGGGAAGGGAAAACAAGGAAATAAAAACACCTATCTTGGATGCTACAACTTCAGTTGTGTTGACAAAGAATAGGTAGGTTTCAAGGTCACACACAGCCTTGTGATTTTGATCCTGGATTTCAACGGTTAACTACACCCTTCTGTTTTATTCTTTCTGCTAATAGTAACAGAAATTGTGATTCCTAATCAAAAACTGGAATGGGATGGGTCATAAATAATTTTCATCCATGTATGCAAGAAGAGTTGTTTTTCAAGCAGTGGCCCATGGGAAAGACACCAGGAGACAAAAACCATCCTGACCTTCGAGCAACAAAGTCACCCGCAAACATTCCGACAGAGCAACAGAGACTTGTCTGACACACTAATAGGCATATTGCATTGCTGGGAAATAGACCTTCCCATTGTGCAGATGCCATTTGGGCTAAATTTTACTATAAACAATGAATCTGCTTTTCTCTAGTCTCAAAGAAGTAGTATATGAATAATGAATCAACTGCCCTCCTCTCCCATCTAAGCATTTCTCTCTCCTCCTTTCTCCTGCTCAGTCCACAGATTTCTACCTACAGTGTGCCTCAAGATCCCGAGACACATGACTCAAGATCACTATGACAATCACAGGAGAGTTTAAAGCAGGGGAAAATAAGAGCTGATGGAAATTCCTTTTAAGAGAGAAAAAGATGGACACGGCTTGATTCTTACACTTCTCTTTTTGGCAGATAATAAATCTCTCTTATAATAGAATGTATTATAAATCCCAGAAAAATGATTAAGTGAAAAAGCTTAAGGAAACATGATGGAATTGGAAAAACCATCTAAAATCCATTTACCAAAATCTACATTTAGGTAAAATGTATGATGCTTTGCATATCCAAAACATCCTAGTTAAACCTAAAACATCACCATCCTCCAAAATTTTTCCCATAAGGTTGCAAACTCCCAAACTTAGTGTTAACTATGGGTCTTAAAGAGAAGGCCAGGGCACCATCACCACTAAAGGTCATCACTGAAATACTTATGTCCCATCTAGAAACAGGTTGCCGAAAACTACACATTCGAGACAGAGTTTCAGAATTTCAGCATATCTGGAGGTGCAGAAATAAACAGCCAAGAGCTAATAAGGCTTGCAGTACATTTCCAAGAGCCACAAGCAATCCAGTTAGATTCAAGACCCAAAAGTCCCCTTCCACACATTCCTTCTACAACAAAGTTGGCTGTTTCCATTAAGGGGTATCTGTTACATTCCTAGTCTGTGAAAAGAATCAAACCACCACCAAGATCATAGAGAAAAGTCAGAGAGGCACAGAATTTTAGGTGGGGAAGGGACCCCAGGAATAATATAGAAATAACATTTTGTAACAAGAAAACAGAGGTTCAAAGAATAGGAAATGCCCATGTTCAGCAAGTCATTACCAGAGACAAGATTTTTTTTTTTAATTCATAATTCTCAGCACATCACTCTTCCTATCACTATAGCACACTTTATTAATAATCTGATTGTTTTGGAAGTTTTAAGATATTTCCTTTGCTAAGGCCAGGGAAAGATCACCACTACTTCCAAGTCCACGAGACTAAATACACAGCTCCAAAATCAAGTATGTGCTTCCTCATGTCTACAATAATCAATGTCATTTCTACCACCAAACTGAAATAAATAGCATCTTTCTAAGCTATACTTTGCAATACAAAAAAAGCACAAAGCACCAAATACAGAAAATAAAACTGGGAATGTGTCAGACTTATCATAGTAAGTGGTATTCATTTCCTCAGTACCTGTCTCCAAATGCCTAATTTCCTATGACCGAGACAACAGGGAAGCTCGACAGTGCCAGTTGGCTGAAGTCACATATCCTTCCATCACCTTTCTGCCTCATAGATAACAAAAATGAACCTCTTTACTTGGCTCACTCTACAGTTCATCCAAACCCAGAATAAGACTTTTCTTTGGAAATAGAAACAATGCTCATATTATGAACATCTAGTTGTGTGAGATGTTCTGCTTCAAAAAGATGTTAAAAGAATAAATTTAATAGCTAGTCTGATGAAGAAAATTAGTAAGACTTCACTAAAGTTAAACCCCAGAGACCATTTTCATCAGAAAAGTCAAGAGTTTCTAATGGAAACAACAAACAAATAAATTGAAGAGGAAGCCAAAGAATGAAAGGAAACTGTCCACTCATCTAGGCGGGATAGATCAAAACCAAGTCCCAAATGAAAATCAGAAACTCTTCCATAAACTGGGAAGCACAGAACCTACCCCTACCTGAACCCGAACTATTTCCCGTTGACACTTTCTAACCTGAAGATGGCCCCAGCATCCAACTGAGGAAACACATTTTCCAGGATGTGAAACTCATCTTAGGAAATTCTGAATCTTCTTTCCAATACTGTTTGCTGTGTTAAAAAAAGGACTCTCACTTTTACCCAAACAGCTAAGTAATTTCTCTGAAAAGTGTAATACACATCTGACCATACTGGTGCATTTGGTGACTCACAAAAAAGATTGCTTTAAAAGTTGATAAATGCTACTCATTAAGCATCAATGTAAAGGTAAAACACTATCAACCTTAACAATTAAACTCAATCCTTCAAAATGCAGGGGTTTTTTAAAGATCTTATTCATTTATTTGACAGAACGAGAGACAGCAAGAGAGGGAAAACAAGCAGGGGGGAGTGGGAGAGGAAAAAGCAGACTTCCCGATAAGCAGGGAGCCCGATGCAGGGCTTACTCCCAGGACTCCGGGATCAGGGCCTGAGCCAAAGGCAGAGGCTTAATGACTGAGCCACCCAGGAGCCCCCAAAATGCAGTTTTTCAGGGCGTGTAGACTAAGCTTTTACCGATCTTTGTTCTCCGCCTCTTCCTTTCTCGACTCCAGGCTGCCTGCAGAACCCCAGTACAAAATTAGCACATGTGTGATTTTTCACTCCTATGAATGTCTTTTAACCACCAAAGAAGGGTATAGTAAGTTTATAGATCTTTCCTGAGATGAGACTTCATTACTAATGTTCGAGAACGCTGGAGAGTAAATTTTAAATAATGATAATTAACATTTGTGTGGCAGTTTACAGTTCACAAAGTGCTTTTTTAAATAAATAATGTATTTCAATTTAAATATATCATATTTTGGAAACCCACAGGCAAAGAAATGAAGCTTTATCGAAACCTCACATCTTATACAAAAATTAGTTCAAGATGGATCATGGTCTTAAATATAAAATCTAAAACTACAAAACTTCTTTTTCCTTTCAAGTTTTTATTTACATTCCAGTTCATTAACATGTAGTTTAATATTAGTTCCAGGTGTAAAATTTAGGGATTCATCACTTCATACATCACCCAGTGCTCATCCAAATGCCCTCCCTCCTTAATCCCCATCACCTATTTGACCCAGCCCCCCCATTACCCCTTTCCAGCAACCCTCGGTTTGTTTTCTGTAGTTAAGAGTCTATTTCCTTGTTTGCCTCTCTCTTTTTCCTCCATGTTCATCTGTTTTGTTTCTTAAGTTCCATATATGAGTGAAATCATAAAGTATTTGTCTTTCTCTGACTGACTTATTTCGCTTATCATAATGCACTCTAGCTCCACACACATCATTGCAAGTGGCAAGGTTTCTTTCTTTTTTATGGCTGAGTAATATTCCATTGGGTATATACACCACCTCTTCCTTATCCATCCAACATCAACAAACATTTGGGCTCTCTCCATAATTTGGCTATTGTTGATAAAGCTGCTATAAACATCAGGGAGCATGTATCCCTTCAAATCAGTATTTTTTGTATTCTTTGGCTAAATACCTAGTAGAACAATTGCTGGGCTGGAGGGTAGTTCTATTTTTAACCACCAATGGCTGCATCACTTTGTATTCCCACCAATAGTGAAATATGGTTTCCCTTTTATTCACATCCTAGCCAATACCTGTTGTTTCTGATGTTTTTAATTTTAGCCATTCTGACAGGTGTGAGGTGATATCTCATTATAGTTTTGATTTATATTTCCCTGAGGACGAGTGATGTTGAGCATCTTTTCATGTATATGTCGCCCATCTGGGTATCTTCTTTGGAAAAAATGCCAATTTGTGTCTTCTGACCATTTTTCAACTGGATTATTTGTTCTTTGGGTGTTGAATTTTATAACTCTTTACATATTTTTATATTTTTTATATATTTTGAATACTAACCCTTTATGTCATTTGCAAGTATCTCCCAAAATGGGAGACCATTCCAAAGGTAACTTTTTAGTTTTGCTGATTGTTTCTGTCACTGTACAGAAGTTTTTATCTTGATGAAGTTCCAAAAGTTTACTTTTGTTGGCGTTTCCCTTGCCTCAGGACACATATCTAGTAAGAAGTTGCTACAGCCAATGTCAAAAAGGTTTCTGCCTGTGTTCACCACTAGGATTTTGATGGTTTCCTATCTCACATTTAGGTCTTTCCTCCATTTTGAATTTATTTTTGTGTACAGTAGAAGAGAGAAATCTGATTTCATTCACAAAGTGCTTTTGAATATGTTTTCTCATTTAAGACTCACAAGTCCCAACTACTATTGAAAAGGGAAATGGAAACAGCACCTCAGAGGCTCATATTACTATTAAGTGGCAGAAGCAGAACCTGAATCCAGGTCTTCTGATTTCAAATACTATGCTCTTTTTACAATGACAAAAGAAACTAACAACTTGCTAAATTTTATAACTTTATGGATAAATATATAAAATAGGTAAGTATGTACATGTGTATATATGTATATATGTGTGTATAAATATGTACATATGTGATGTGTGTAGAAACATGTGCATATATGATATGTGTGTAAATGTGCGCACATATGATGTGTTTATGAATGTGTATGTATATGATGTGTATAGGAATATGTACATATATGATGTGTGTGGATATGTACATATATTGTGTATAAATGTGTGTATATGGTGTATGTGTATAAATACACAAGCGTGTGTGACATATATACACAGGCACATAGGACAAACCAGACAAGTAGGTGTAAGGATAAATAATTCTCTTGTACATAAACAGCCACACATGAGAAAACAAAAGGAGTGAGCACTTTTTAACAATGAATGTGTGATACGATTCTGCATAGAGGCCTACGATGCAACGGGAGTAGCTCCAGCATTCAGGGATAATGATGGGGTCAGTAAGCTAAAGAGGCTCAGCGTATCTACCTGGAGATGCAACCTCGTTCCGCGATACTGATGGTCTACAGCACAGGGTCTGCAGCAGCAAGCCGCTGGGCAAGGCACAGTTAACGCAGATTCTGCAAGGACTCTGCCCACAGCCAAGTCTCTAGCTGAGTTTTACAAGGACTTCTTTGTCTTGGGCCCCCTCCCAACACATGGGAAACCTCAGAATTACTTTTGCCACCAAGTGCAACTAAGCTGAGCCACTGGGTATTACACTGGCTCTCAAAGGTGGCCAGCCAGTTGAGCCAAGACATATTTCCAATATTTCTCAGTCTTGCAAACAACCTATACTTTGTGTGAGCTTGTCTTTCATCTTTAATAAAAGATTAGGGGGTGTTTTTTCCAATAATGCTTTAAGATCCAGATAATATGAGAGAACAAAGTAATATCCAATAGAGGATAATTTCTTATTTTCTGCCTTTTATTTCCTATCACCCAGCCAATAAGGCAAACTGATAAGATCTGTAAAAGACATAACTACAGGACAGAATATTTCTCCCTTTTAAACTGAGACAGCAGATTCTTAAGTATGTGTAGTAAGTGGACAATTTTTTTTGCAATTACCAACTCCACAATATGCTAAACATACATAAGTAAGCCACGTTTAAAATTAGAGAAATACTAAAAAGATAGTATGTGTAATCGGTAAAAAAAAATCAAATTTCAGTCTCCCCAAATTTTTGATGTTTAAAACATGATTTAGTCTAATATATCTAAAAGTAATTAAGGGGGGGGGCACCTGGGTGGCTCAGTGGGTTAAGCCTCTGCCTTCAGCTCAGGTCATGATCTCAGGGTCCTGGGATTGAGCCCCGCATCGGCTCTCTGCACAGCGGGGAGCCTACTTCCTCCTCTCTCTCTCTGCCTACCTGTGATCTCTCTCTCTCTCTCTGTTGAATAAATAAATAAAATCTAAAACAATAAATAAATACATAAATAAAAGTAATTAAGGGTATGGTGCATAAACAAAGAATCTTGGAACACTAACAAGATAAAATTGTAAAATATAAATAAATAAGTAAATAAATAAAGTAGTTAATGTCCCTAAAACAAAAAATATGTCCAGCTCTGAATAAAAATAAAGTCAAGGAGCCTAGAGCTTTGCCATTTATCCAGACATTTTTAATAACATAGAAACGCTGGGGTTACATTATATGTTTAAGTAAAGCTTAAATTAAAAAAAAAAATTAAGATCACCACTTTACCAAAGTCTAAAAAAAAAAAAAAACTTAAAAAAAGCAAGTGAAATCATTGCTACTTAAACTGTTAATGTCTAATAGGATGAATAAAGCCATTCTTTAAAAAAAAAAAAAAAAAAAAGAAAGGCTGCATGTTACCAAAAGATACAAACTGGAATTTTAGACTCACAGTTCATCAATCATTCATTACACATGAGGTAGGCCAATTGCTAATTATATCTATTGCAAAACACAAAGTAACATCTTTTTATGTATACACTGAAATGCATATAAATCCAAAGAGAAAGGAGTAGAAAGAAAACCCTAGCATGGACTTGACAGCAAAAGAATGAAGAGAGGCTTTGATTTTCTGCTCCATTATTTATTCTGTATTATGTTGCTTCTTATCCCACATTGTTTGAACTACAGAAATAAAAATACATTCAAATCTTGTTTGTATGAAATAAAGAAAGAAGATTGAAAAAAAATTTTTTAAAGATTTGGTTCAAGGCAGGACCGCTGAAAACCTAGAACCAACCCCCGAGTGATACTATGCTTTAGACACAGAAGGTGGGCAGCTGCTGCCACAGATCAGCCCACTTCGATTTAAAGTAAGTAACATTATTAAGGCTTTCTCAAAGTGAAAAAGCAGAAGGGACTACCTTCCCGAATCCTCTCCATTTCCTCCCCTATCAGCGTTGAGGAATTATGAAAAGGGATTCAGTTCCACAACTGCCTTTTCTCTTGGGAAAATCAAGGTAAAGCCCCTGAAAATCTCTTACATTGCTGTAACGAAGGATCTGAATATTCCAAACCAAAAGTAAACCAGGCCAGAGTTACCACACAAATGCCTAGGGTTTGCAGCTCCTGGGTCTAACCTGCCCACATAGACCTGCCCACAAGAAACAATCCCTTCTCATCTCTAAGTACAGAGGCAGAGCAACAGTCCCCCGTTTGTGTGCTAGAGTCTCAATGGGAAATGAATCGACCTCTAAGCAAGATTAAGAGCGTTTGGTGGGCGGGGGGGCCCGGGGGCCCTGGGTGGCTCAGTGGGTTAAGCCTCCGCCTTCAGCTCAGGTCATGATCTCAGGGTCCTGGGATCGAGGGTCCTGGGATCGAGCCCCGCATCGGGCTCTCTGCTCAGCAGGGAGCCTGCTTTCCCCTGCCTGCCTCTCTGGCCTATGTGTGATCTCGGTGTGTCAAGTAAATAACCAAAATCTTAAAAAAAAAAAAAAAAAAAAAGAGTAGCCGTGAAGGAGAAGAATCACAAAGAAAGGCAGGCGGCAGGCGGCAGGAGGAGGCTAGGAGGAGCTTTTCCCCTTGCCACAGTCCATGACTGACCCAGAAATTTGCTTTTTAAATTATAAGGAGGAGTTTGCCACAGGAAGGAGTCAGCCTGAAATAACACCAGATACAATAGAGTAAGAGCTGAAGAACGTCACAACTTCCAAAGAGGAGGTCCCAACTGCTAAGCCAAAGTGCCAATCATTTCAAATTACATCATGATGGCAAAGCTTCAGGAATTCCCTCTAAAGAGGATGCCACCTTGCTGTGCTCTCCTGTACACCACCGACCGCCCAGTAAATGGATAGGGATTTTGTGGAGGACAACTGTGATGTTGTGTAGCAAAAGCTTTCTATTCTGCTTATGCTTTGACCCAGCAATTCCACTTTTTAGAATTTATTCTGAAGAAATAAGCAAGGATGTGTTCAAAGACTTAACAACAAGAATGTGTGGTAAAGCACTACTCATGGTAACTGAAATAAGGAAGAACCCCAAACCCCAAAAGGGGAATGGTTAAGTAAATTATGGTACATCTGTACCATAATCTACACAACAAGCCATTAAAAATAATACAGGGTTTGTTATAAAACTATATAACAATCTTGAAAGATGTTCATTGAGATGCTGTTCGAAGAAAAGAACAGATTTTGAAGACAATATTTTTTTAATTTTTAATTTTTTTATAAACATATAATGTAACCCCACCACCCTCTCCTGACACCCCTACCCCTACCCCCTCAGTTTGTTTTATGACATTAAGAGTCTCTTTCGGTTTATCTCCTTCCCAATCCCATCTTGTTTCATTTATTCTTTTCCTACCCCCTTAACCCCCACCCCCATTGCATCTCCACTTCCTCATATCAGGGAGATCATATGATAGTTGGAAGATAATATTTATAGTACAATACCATTTTTTTTTCATTTTTTTAAAGATTTTATTCATTTATTAGTTAGAGAGAGAGAGAGAGAGAGCGAGCACAGGCAGACAGAGAGGCAGGCAGAGGCAGAGGGAGAAGCAGGCTCCCTGCTGAGCAAGGAGCCCGATGTGGGACTCGATCCCAGGACGCTGGGATCATGACCTGAGCCGAAGGCAGCCGCTTAACCAACTGAGCCACCCAGGCGTCCCAGTACGATACCATTTTTATCAAAAAAAATGTTTTAATATACAAATCTAAAAGAGTATACCTTAAACATTAATGTCCATCTATAAATCCTAGGTAATTGTTATGTTTTTCTTTTTGCTTATCAATATTAATTATATTTTCCTTAATATATATGCTATGTGTACAGTAAGAAAAATATCTCTGAAGTAAAATAGATAACTCATAAATCCACATCTATAAATTTAGTCCTTTGTCTCCAATTATTACTCCCTACAGAAAGGAGCTCTGTTCCTTACTCCTACCATTAAACTTATTTCCCTCAGTCATCCATACCTAACAACTTAAAGCCTGAATAAGCAAACTTTATCATTTTAGAAGATCTAAATGCTCAAAACTATTGAAAGGTAAATAAACAGTCTCCAAAATGTAATGAGTTATAAGGAACGCCTTATAGAACAAGACTGAATTTTTTGGAGGAAAAAAAAAAAGCACCTATCTTTTTGACTAGTGATTTGTCATGTTTCAAATTAAATATGGCTGGAAATATAATAATTGCAACAACTACAGATTCCATTCATTCTTTGTATATCATTGGCTGAAGAAAGCCAATCACTTTTAAGACAGCAAGTCCTCAAGTTTAAATTAGAAGAGAACACACAATGAGATAGAAATCAGTTTGTTTAGGGAGTCATCTCTGTCTTTAGTCCTCAAATAGGTGGCATGTGTATCTTCTATAATTAATGGCAAAATCTCCCTCACAAGCAGTTTCCAGATGTCTTACTTAAACTACAGCTAATCAGTCTCTGATTCATCATGTGTTCAGGAATGCTCTCCTAATAGGCACACTTGCTAGCTTACTGCAAAAGAAGTATTACTATCCACTCCACTCCCATTAAAAAAAAAAAAAAATCTCAAATGTGTTTAATTTTTTTCAAGGCCAGTTGTAGACATGCATTCCTCCCCCAGTCAGGTCCCAACCCGGATGTAAAAGCATCCAGTCATGAACTTACATCAACCCATGATCTAATGTGATGAGTTTACCAAAGTCACCAACAACCTGAATCACGTGCCAAGGGAACTACAATGAACAGGCCACTCCAGAGGAAAGATGCATTTCACACCTGTCAGGAAATCTGTTCCCCTGCACTACTAGACAGCTTTACAGAGGAAACCTCTCCTAAGTGGAGAATTTGCTTCTCCCTAATCACATAGAAATCTTACTGGCATTCCACTTAATTTTTCCAAATGTTCTACCTCGTTCCAGAAAGAATTTATCGGTGTTACTAACAGACTCCTGGTTTGGGAGGAAACGTGAAAACTATTTCCAGAAATTTCTCTCAGGTTAAGTTCTCCTTTGTATCCACTGTGCAACCGAGGAAGCTAACTTTTTCCTTGGAATTTCCGTATCATGTCCTCCAAAACCAATTGTGTAACAATTACCTCACCCTTTGCTGATCCATCTAAATCTCTACCATTCTTCCCCTTTCATTTCTCATTTATTTATAACTCATTTTGTATTCCTTTAGTTTCTATAACTATTTGTTACCTTGGTTCTTTTTGGTAACAAGATGGAGTTAAAAAAAGTAAATTTAGGAAGTTCTTAGACCTTTTGAAAATCATTGTCTCAATTCAGTATGTATCCTAAACTATACAGCGGCTTCTGGGAAATCAAGGAGAATCATGCCATTACGAGCATCACAATCAAGTACCAACCTGAAGAGAGGAGCAGAAAATTTTCACATTCCCATGGAATCCAACTTTAAAGCATAGTTCTCAGTTCACCTATCTAAATTCCCTTGTATGGAGCACTAGAAAACACTATGGTTCATATTAGAGAAGCAGCACAAGCAATTTATGTTTTACTATAAGATACATGAAAAGTCTATAGAAACATTAAATCCTCAATTACAGTAAAGCTATATTTAGCCTCTGGTAAGTTCTGGGCAACTACCACCTGAACATAACAAAAAATGAGCTAAAAGAAAAAAAATTTAAACACATCTTTACCTCCATCCCTTTTCAACTTTTTTTAGTTTTGTGATATGATTATAAATATTCAAAATCACATATCACATATTTAACTTACCAGAAAAGCACCGCATTTTCATCTAATTACATCTAAATTAGATCACGTTATATCTATAATTTCAGGTTTTATAATTATAAAGGAGACTACCACTAATTAGTTAAAAATGAGATAAATTGAAAAGTTTGTTTTCTTTCTACCCACTTCTCCCTTTGAGTCATGAAAAAGTTTCTGCTGCCTTTTAAAATTTGACTTGTTCACCATATCCAACCCAATTACTACCTCCATTTATTCAACTAGACTGTTGCTTCTTATAAAATGGTTATGTGCTTTTGGCATAACATCAATAATACGTCATTAAATGTAGAGCTTTGATTCAGTCTGACCAAACTGTCTTTGGTGCCTCCATTTCCACATAAATGAATGTTTATTATTTTTATACACTTTCATCGGATTCATACTGTTTTCCATGGTGAACATTTGTGACAAGTACTTCAGGATCATCGACTGGCATCCATCAAGTAAGAACACCTATGCAGACGCTCTCCAATACTGCCTGGGTTTTTACATCTTCCCCGAGGTTCTCCCAGAGCCAATATGGCTTTGTGAATCCCAGTCAGTCCAACAATTCAGTTTCGAGAGTTTCCCTCTCACATCACACAACAATTCACCTGATTGGTTTGCATAACCTGAGAAATCTAATCTCAATCCTTTCCTCAAGTGACCTCATAATTTCTCTTGAAATATCAAAGACCCAGATAGCCAGTCATATGTGCTAAAGCAATTACAGAAGGGATTTATTTATTAAACATTAATCTCCTTGTCATGCAGAGTACCTAGAAAATCCCTGATGCACTTTTGCACTGAAACCTCACTGGGAACACATTTTTCTAAGTCTCCCAAGATCTTTCCCTTAACAAATCTGATGGGCCTTTCTCAAGCTTTCAATCCCCTTGACCTCTATGCTTCATTTAGCACTGTTGAAATTCTCTCCTCGCATGGTTTCCCTGGATGTTCTCTGTGTTCTTCTACTACCTCTTTGTCTCATTTGCTGACTGTTCTTTTTGCCTGCCTCCATCCCCTTGGCTGGCAACAGCTCTAAGGCTCAGAACTCAGCTTTCTGCATTTTCCCCTCCGTATTCACCACTGGGAAGCAAACAGCAGCATTACTGAACTGTCACCCTGCACAGATGCCTCAAAAATCACCAACTAGGGCTTGATCTCTCAAACGGTGATTCCATCTCCAGTTACTGACTGGGCATCTCAGGCTATGACCCCTGACACCTGAAATGTAACATCTCAAAAACAGAGCTCATTTTTTTTTCCAGCACAACATGCTTTCCCAACACCCCATACGAAGCCCTCATTACCTTATACCCGGATTAGAGAACACCCCCCGCCCAGCACCCTTCCCACTTCTAGCTCTACCACTCCAATCCATCATGGACATTGTTGCCTAAATAACTACCACATCATTCCCAGCATGTGGCATGTATTCGGAACCTCTGACACATTCCTACTATCTGCTGTGCCAAGTCAATAATAAAATTCATCACAAATTATCGATAGCCATGGAAGTCTAACCTTGACCAAGCCGGTGTGTTTATGAACCACCACTCCTGACTTGCTTATGTCATTTCCAAATCTGTGTCCTCGCACACACCTTTCTCCACATTCTTCAGCCTCGCTTCTCTTTGCCAGTTTATGTTTCTCTCTTCCCTCATCATCCAATTCCAAAATCATCTCCCTCTTCAGTTGGCCCCATACATTTACTGCCTCTCCTCCAACTGCTTGATACTGAGATACATTCAATGCACACTACGTTCTTCTCACTTATTGATATGCTACTTGGCAAGTGCTGTCAACTTGTGTCATATGTACATGTTATCTTTATCCTTTCTAGATTATGAAACTCCTTGAGAGCAAGGAATCTCACCTATTTATAACAACATTCTAGTGCTTGTAGAAAAACACTGATATTTGGTACTCTATACTGTACAGAACCAGCAGGTACCCACTAACTAGTTGTCAATTAATAAATAGTGTCATAGTTGGTCAATGTCATAATCCTATAAGAAACACTACACATCCAATGCACATTTCAACCAGGAGTCAAAAGAGATACAATTTTCTTCGATAAAAAGTTTTAAAATATTCCATGGTAGACCATTTTCCTCTTCAGATTAACTTTATTTCTTTTCTCCCATTTTCCACTTTAGCTTGTCCACTTACTGGAAAGAAAAGGAATGATTTCTTACCTAACCTAACTATTTATTCCTGCCTGTATTGGAATCCTTGGCTCTCCTACCTGCTTTGCTCAGTACTACCGTCACAGGCATAAGCAAGCATACTTCCAAGGTCATTCTAGGCCTCTGCTTAAGTCCCCAGAGTTTGCACAGGAAAAAAAAAAAAA
>RCUC01088301.1:0-12096 GCA_003697995.1 Taxidea taxus jeffersonii | reverse complement strand
ACCCCAACAACAGCCTCAGCCAGACTGCTGCCTCACACCCCCTTACACCCCCCGTACCCGATGACCATTCACCTGGATCAACCCCACCACCCCCAAAGAGCTAGTAGTAGTGACAGATCACCTGCTTGCTCTTCCCTGACAGACTCCCTGGGTTTTCTGGGCCATGTCTCTGTTTTCCCCTCAAGACCACACTTTTTTAAACATTGAAGAAATGTTATACCTGATAAGCTGTGGGTATCTCAGACCCCAGTGGGTTTCTTGAAGACCTTTGAATTCGAGCTGAACCCTTCTCTGAGGGACTGCCCATCTCCGACAATGCCCCGAAAAGCAGCCTCTTGGGAGAACGAATACTTTGGTTTGGAGAATTTTCTCTTTGGCCTGCAAGTCAAAAACAGTGAGTCTTTCTCAGCCTCTGCCCTCCCGATACTAACAGAACAGCCAGTGCATACAAGATGACAGCCTGACAATGTTTTGGAGCAAGTGGGAGTGGGGAGGGATCGCACCTAGTGATGCCAGCAACGACAGTTATGGTTGCCATCTTGAATTTTAATGAGCTGGCATATGAACTTCAGCCCTTACATGTTAGGCAAGTAAAACTATTTGTAAATATAAAAGCACATGACTGAGGTTCCAGACTAATGATGGATGAAAGCATGAAGGCCAAACCTATCACCTTCTAGCTAGGACATTGAGTGTAGAAGGTGAGCACAGGTGGAAATAATGGGTAATTCCTGTTGAATGGATAATCACCCCTAAGGCTAGTGGGAATGACCAGCTGTAATAACCCGGAGGGAGGACACTGTTAATGAAGGTCCCGGACTGTCATCACGCTGAACCTCTCATGGACATACCTGTTGTACTGCTCCAGCGCCAAGCAAGAAAACGTCAGATTTTGTACTTTTCCCAAAAACACTTCCTGCCAAGTAGGCCTAGATTTCTGAAGGCAGATGAGCAAGCATCTTACCTGACTTTTGCTGGAATGAGTGAACTCTCTGCACACTTCGAGACTTCGGCTGAGATCCAGAATAGAAGGAACCAGAATTTGTCCTGCTGAGTGACAACTGCTTGATTCGAGGACTTCGTCTCAAGCTTACTTCTGCAAAACCAGAATCCCAGTTAGTAACCAGGGAGAAATGCAAGCTTTTTACATTTTCCCATGTATGAAATGGGTAAAATTTATGTAATACCACATACAAGATGGAAATTTGATAAAGACGGAGACTTCTGAAGTGTCATAACAAAGCTACAAAGAGTATGATATGTGGCCCCAAACGGTACAAGAAAACCATTGAGCCACTAGACTGTCACCCTCACAAGTCTCAAACTGCCAGCCTATTAACCACAACGTTGGGTGGGGGAAAAAAAAAAGCTTTGTATAGTATGACTTTTCTAAAAGATTTTTAAAATTTAAAAATTGCAGCTTATTTATGTTACATACATTTGTATAGAAACGGCACCTGCAAGAGTATTATTAAAACTAAAATGTTAAACGGTATTTCTAAGTGGTGGGATTACAAAGTGACTGTTAAAATTTTGCTTCTGTTTCCTGATTTTTATACAATAAGCAAATTACTTGAATCATTAAAAAAGGTTATTTTTTAGGAAACCCCTGCATCACTTTTTTTTTTTTTTTTTTTAAGATCTTATTTCTAAGTAATCTCTACACCCAACACAGGTCTCAAACCCACAATCCCGAGATCAAGAGCCACACACTCTACCCACGGAGCCAGCCAGGTGACCACATATGCACTTTTAAAATAAACCACAGCTCTGTATTACAGAGTGGTTGGCCTGCACCCTGAATTCCATTTCTGCTGTGGAAAAAGATTTCTCCAGAAGTCCCCTTGGTAAATTCTGTATAAGAGACCATTTACTGATCTATACTGTGGACCCAGAGCTGTCACAACATCTGTAAAATATCTTAGGATGTGCTAAGCGACAGACAACTCAAGTACAGAAAGGTTTTCACAGAAACTAGTTGAAATGCCACACAAAAGAGGGGCTCCTGGGTAGTTCAGCTGGTTAGACATCTGATTCTTGATTTCAGCTCGGGTCTTGATCTCAGAAGCCCCGTGTGTGACACAAAACAAATGGAGGCAATACCTTCCGCTCCTTTTTCTGGGGACTCTTCAACAACATCAATATCAGGACCAGGGTCAGACGACCTTAAGGAGTAACAAGCATAAGGGTTATTCAGTGTCTCTCGTTATCAACTCATGCTTAATGCACATTAGAGACCCAGCCTCTCACCTCACACAGCAGCAAAGACCACAGGGTTTGATACCACCAGTGTCGGCTCGCTCGCGCACTGTGCGGTCCAAAGCAAAATGTTTAGGACGCTTTCTTGGAAAGTTTTACAATATATAAAAATTAATTAGAAATATGTATGCCTTCTAACCCGCCACTTTCACCTCTTGCAATTTGTCCTACAGATTCTTACGCAAGCGTGTTAAATCTGTACACAAATAATGTCTAGATGAAGACTTGCCGGGGCTCCCCATTGTTCCTGTGAAGGGCAGCTAAAAATGAACTACAGACCAAAAGGTGGTGAAAAGAGGCAGACTGGCTGGGGACCTCAAGATCCCAGGAGAGACAGGAGAGTGAGCTCCTGGAGTTACCTTTTTGCTTCATAGCTCGTAGACTGGGTGCTGGGGGGACGGACAACCCAAACCCATCGACAGGTACAAACACTGCCCTTCAAGCCAGTTCTCGCAGCTAAAGAACCAGGGAAGGGGCAGCCCAGCAGGACGAACTTTCAGACACTAACTGCCATGGAAAACTGTGGCCCAGCCACACCCACAGGCCAAGCTGAGATCCTAGACTTGCAGCCTTGCCCAGCAGCCATGACTCCCTCCATCCAGTGATGAGTGGTTTTTAAAAACGCTGAATATGCACTTGAGGGAAGGCTGCTCAGCGCATGGGCATGCACGCGCGTGTGCACACGCATGCACACGCACAACTATGGACACATGCAACGCCACGGATAAATCTCAAAATAATTATGCCAAGTGAAAGAAGGAAAAGTACATCCTGTATGGTTCTCCAGCCCTCAAAGAATTTAGAGAGTGCTCAACACTCTCTGCTTATAAGCAAGACAGTTAAGACATGAGTCACAGGAGGTTTGTGGAGATGGACAGCAAGGCCGAGGCGGTGCACAAAGCAGCTGGACAAGGGTATTACTCACCTGCCCTTGATTTGTCTATGAAGGAGCCTTCTGGACACTTGCTTATGTATGGGAGTCTCAGCCACGCTCCTCGTCAGCAGCCTGTGATAACCTAAGATGTAAACAGCACAAATGTCATTTAACCTTATCAAAAATCGGCAGCAAGCCCCAGGGGGACAGTACAAACTTAGGTATGGCTTCCTACTCATGCCGGAGTAGTTTTTGTTTTCACTTAATGGTTTCTGGGCTAATGTCTCACCAACCACAGGACTCGATTGAGTTTTTCAGTTTATCAGCATTACAGACTAAGTAATAAGCCAATGTAAAATACTATAACATTCTTCTCTAATAATCCTGAAAAACAAAGCAAAAACACTTACTAGAGCTAATACATTCACTCATCAGTCGTTCTTATATTTATGATTAAATGAACTAAAGTATGCCAAAATGCTGATATGCCACACAGCTTTAAGGTATTTAATTATAAGATCCAGCCAGCTGGCATAAATTTCCAGAGTAGAGTATATAGCTAAGCTGCTCATGGAGGTCGAGTTTAAAAGGAGTTAAAAGTGGCTAGGAAGTGGGACGCCTGGGTGGCTCAGTCAGTTGAGCATCTGCCTTTGGCTCAGGTCATGATCCTAGGGTCCTGGGATCAGGACCCATATTGGACTTCTTGCTCAGCTGGGAGCCCGCTTCTCCCTCTGCCTGCCCCTCCCCCTGCTTATGCTCTCTCCCTCTTTGACAAATAAAAATCTTAAGGGGGGAGAAAAAAGGTACTCTTTTTTTTTTTTAATCTATTTATTTGTCAGAGAGAGAGAGAGAGCAAGCACAGGCAGACAGAGTGGCAGGCAGAGGCAGAGGGAGAAGCAGGGTCCCTGCCAAGCAAGGAGCCCGATGTGGGACTCGATCCCAGGACGCTGAGATCATGACCTGAGCCGAAGGCAGCCGCTTAACCAACTGAGCCACCCAGGCGTCCCAAAAGATACTCTCTTTAAAAAGAAAAAAGTGACTAGGAAGAGAAGGGATATCAGCTGGAATGTGGCATAAGGATCTCTAGAAATAACTCTCCTCCATAAAAGGAATGAGAACACTGGGCAAAAATGGGCAAAATCCGTTTTAGAACACTGGAAATTAACCAGTTTATAACAATCCACAGAGTATTTATGCAAGAGGAAACACTGATCCCTAGTAACAACAAGCTTCACAGAATTTTATCTTGCCTGGATCCTGACCCCCCTTCTCCCCTGCCCTGTAGCCTTGAGAACCAACAGTCTGCAACTACCCTGCAAACCGACAGCGCGGGGGCCTGTGAATGGGCTGAACAGGACTGAGGATCCTCCAAAGTGCCACTCCCAGCTGTCATCATGTGACCTGTCTGGCAGCTTCCTGCAAAACCCCATGCACAAGGGTGGTATCTGCTGGACCTCAGAACTCACTGCGTGCAAACCACTGCTGTCCAGGGAGCACTGACTGAAACCACAGCTGCCAGAGGGAGTGGTAACAGCGGGGGCCAACATGCTAACCAGGAGTTGAAAAGGGAGCACTGGGGAAGATGTCTACAGGGGCCTCCGCAAACCTCGAACATACTCCTGGGATCCTCAAACTCCATGCAATGTAGGGGTGTGTGCGTGCCCTGGAGAAACCTCTGAGGCCTAAACTGTCACCCGAGGCTAACCTCGAGGCCTCCAGCACTCAGCCAGGCGGCTTACATTTCTCTCTGAGGGCATGAGCCCAGGCATCTAGGACCCTCAGTAAAGGCTGAGAAACTTACTGGTTCCAGGCATTGAAGGAAATCTGTCCGATCACCAGCGGGACCACTAAGCTAACTGAGCAGACGTCAGCGGCCACACAGGACAGAATACAGGCTTTAAAGAATTAGTTGAGGAAAGTCACCCAGCAAACAATGGCACCAATGGTAACAACCAAACCTGGCTGGGAGGGGCAGGTCTGTCAGAACTGTCTTGTTCTGTCCAGTTGTCAGTAAAACATGAGACATGCAAGAAGCAAGAGTTTGGTCCAGGTGCAGGGAAAGAGAAAAACAAACCAGCCAGTGGCAGCAGTCCCTAAGGAATTCCAAACACTGGATTTGTTAGACCAAGACTCAGTCGGTTAAGCATCTGCCTTTGGCTCAAGTCCTGATCCCAGGGTCCTGGGATTGAGCCCTGCTTTGGGCTCCCTGCTCAGCGGGGAGCCTGCTTTTCCCTCTCCCTCTGCTTGTGGGCTCTCTCTCTCACTCAGTCTCCCAAATAAATAAATAAAATCTTATAAAGTATAAAAAATTAGGGAAAAAAATCCCATTTGCAATTGTACCAAAAAGAATAAAATACCCAGAAATAAAACTTAATCAAGGAGGTAAAAGACATGTATGATGAGCACTATAAAACACTGATGAAAAAAAATAGAAGATGGCACAAATAATTGGAAAGCTGTACCATGCTCATGTATTGGAAGATTTAATATTGTTAAAATGTCCATACCACCTAAAGCAACCTACACATTCAATACAATCTCTATCAAAACACCAACAGCATTTTTCACAGAACTAGAATAAATATTACTAAAATTGCTATGAAACCATGAAAGACCCCAATTAGCCAGAACAACCTTCTCAATTCCAGATTTCAAGAGCTACTACAAAGCTGTAGTAATCAAAACAGTACAGCACTAGCACAAAAACAGACTCATAGATCAATAGAACACAACAGAAAGCCCAGAAATAAACCACACTTATATGTTCAATCTACAACATAGGAGGTAAGAATATGCAATGGCAAAAAGACAGTAACTTCAGCAAATGGTGCTGGGAAAACTGGACAGCTACAAGCCTTAGCAACTTCTACTTTAAATATGTCTCCTCAGGCAAGGAAAACAAAAGCAAACAAATTGCTGGGACTACACCAAAATATAAAAAGCTTCTGCACAGCAAAGGAAACCAACGAAATGACCAGACAACCTACTGAGTGGGAGAAGATATTTGCAAATGATATATCCCATCAGGGGTTACTATCCAAAATAAGAATTCAGGCAAGTCAACGCCAGAAAATAATCCAATTAAATGGGCAGAAGACCTAAAACAGACACTGCTCCAGACACACCCAGATGGCCAAGAGACACATGAAAAGATGTTCAACATCACATCATCAGGGAAATTAAAATCAAAACTACAACGAGCTATCACACCACACCTGTCAGAATGGCTAAAATCAACGCCACAAGAAACAACAAGTGTTGGCGAGGATGTGGGAAAAAACGGTAGCCCTGGGCACTGTTGGTGGAATACAGGTTGCTGCAATCTCTGGGGAAAACAGTATGAAGGTGCCTTAAAAAGACTTAGAATGACCATACAATTCAGTAATTCCACTACTGGGTATTTACCCAAAGAAAATGAAGCCACTAATTCAAAAAGATACAAGCTCCCCTATGTTTACTCCAGCTTTACAGAGAGCCAAGATGTGGAAGCCACCTAGGTGTCCGCTGACAGATGGAAAAAGCTGTGGTATATATGCAATAGAATATCACTCAATCATAAAAAAGAGTAAGATCTTGATATCTATGACAACATCAATGGTCCTGGAGGGCATTTTGCTAAGCAAAGTAAGTCAGAGAAACACAAATACCATATGGTTTCATCTACATGTTCAATCTAAAAAATAAAACAAAAACCCCAGACTCTTAAATACATGGAACTGGTAGTTGCCTGAGGGGAGGTAGGTGAGGGATGGGTTAAATAGATAAAGGAAATTAGTTTTCCTTTTTTCCAAAGATTTCATTTATTTATTTGACACAGACACAGCGAGAGAGGGAACAGAGAGAGAGAAAGGGAGAAGCAGGTTTCCCGCCAAGCAGAAAGCTTGATGCAGGGCTCAATCCCAGGACCCCCGGATCATGACCTAAGCTGCAGGCAGACGCTTAACAACTGAGCCACCCAGGCGCCCTGGGAATTAATTATATAATAAATAGATCAAGGGTGCCTGGGTGGCTCAGTGGGTTGAGCCTCTGCCTTCGGCTTGGGTCATGATCTCAGGGTCCTGGAATTGAGTCCCGCATCGGGCTCTCTGCTCAGCGGGGAGCCTGCTTTCCCTCCCTCTCTGCCTGCCTCTCTGCCTACTTGTGATCTCTGTCAAATAAATAAACAAAATCTTGAAATAAATAAATAAATAAATCTGACAGATGAATAGTAATGCACTCCACCCAGCAAAAGCTGAATGCACGTTATTCTCAAGTGTACACAGAACGTTTTCCATTTACAGAACAAATGGTAGAGCATAAAATCAGTCTCAGTAAACAAGATTAAAATGCAAGGTTTGGGGGCACCTGGGTGGCTCAGTGGGTTGAGGCACCTGCCTTCAGCTCAGGTCATGATCCCAGGGTCCTGGGAACGAGCCCCGCATCGGGCTCTCTGCTTGGCAGGGAAACTGCCTCCCCCACCCCGCCCCCCGCTTGCCTCTCTGTCTACCTGTGATTTCTGTCTGTCAAATAAATAAAATCTTTAAAAAAAAAAAAAATGCAAGGTTTGTTTTCCAGCCACAATGGAATGAAATTAAAAATTAACAACAGCAAGAAATTTGGGAAATTCACAAGTACAGGGAGGTTAACACATTCTTAAATAACCAATGGGTCAAAGAAGAAATCACAAGGGAAATCAGAAAATATTTTGAGAAAATGAAAACAAAATACACCCAGACTTAGAGGAGTGCTCTCGAAGGGCAGTCGAAGCAGTGCTTCAAAGGGAATTTGTACCTGTAATGCTTGTATTAAAAAAAAGATCTCGGGACGCCTGGGTGGCTCAGTTGGTTAAGCAGCTGCCTTCGGCTCAGGTCATGATCCCAGCGTCCTGGGATCGAGTCCCACATCAGGCTCCTTGCTCAGCAGGGAGCCTGCTTCTTCCTCTGCCTCTGCCTGCCACTCTGTCTGTCTGTGCTCGCTCTCTCTCTCTCTCTAACAAATAAATAAAATCTTAAAAAAAAAAAAAAATCTCAAATCAATAACCTAAACTTAAAACTCAAAAAGATCAAACTAACAACAAAGCAAATAGAAGGAAGGAAATGAGAAAGACTGCATAGGAAAGCAATGAAATCAATAATTAATGGGGTGCCTGGGTGGCTCAGTGGGTTAAAGCCTCTGCCTTCGGCTCAGGTCATGATCCCAGGGTCCTGGGATCGAGTTCCGCATCGGGCTCTCTGCTCAGCAGGGAGCCTGCTTCCCTTCCTCTCTGTCTGCCTCTCTGCCTGCTTGTGATCTCTGTCTGTCAAATAAATAAATAAAATCTTAAAAAAAAAAAAAAAGAATTAACATTTAAAAAAAATCAATGAAACCAAAAGTTAGTTCTTTGAAAAGATCATTAAATTGACAAACTTTTAACTAGACTGCCCAAGAAGAGAGAAAACCCAGCCTCCAGCTGGGAAAGTCAGGGGAAAGGGAGTGACAGCTAACGGAATGTGGTTTCTTTCTAGAATGATTAAAAACGATCTGCAATTCATGATGATGGCTGCATAACTTTGGGACTCTAACCAACACAGGTGAATCATAATTAATTACTAAAAGAACAAAAAAAGCAAAAAGCAAAACAAACAAAAAACCTCCAAAAGATCTGAAAACAACTGGTCACTATCCTTCCTTCCTTTTCCATTGGTTTTGTGAACTAGATGCTTGTCTGTGGGGCAGACGGACTGGGCAGACACCAGGATTAAGTCTTCATGCAGGCTTGGAGGGAGAGAGGCCCCAAGGGGAGGACTGATGGCAATCACAGAGAGGAAAACAGAAGATCAGTGAGCTTCTCCAAGAGTCTGGAGGCTGCTTTGGATACAAGAGCCCCCTTTCTCTTGGCTACCCTAAAATATAGCACCTTTGGTCCTCCTGCCATTGTCAGGTTTACACTCCAGACCTTCCACTGCGGACACGGAGTGGCTTCTAGGCAACCCCCGCTTTGCTGATCTCTTTGAAGGAGAAATCATTTCCTGGTTGAAGAGATTTCTTCGAACTTTGGTCACTTCTGAAAGCATCAAAAAAAGGGAAAAAAAAGCAACATTTACTAATATTCACATTTACTAATAGATCTCCTTAAATACTATACTCATATGATGCAAACTATTACCCTTACAAATTCAGTTTATTTATTTGTTCATTTGTCAGAGACAGCACAAGCATGGCAAGTGGCAGGTGCAGGGAGAAGCAGGCTCCCAGCTGAGCAGAGAGTCTGATGCAGGACTGGATCCCAGGACCTTTGGATCATGACCTGAACCGAAGGCAGACACTTAAACGACTGAGCCACCCAGGTGTCCCACAAATTCTGTTTAAATCCAACTTTTCAGGAACGTGAGGAAGGCCCACATCACTTAGAGGCTGTCCTCACTGTAAAATGGACACAATCCTTAAGAGGCTGGCTAATGTAGATCAGAGTCCTTTTATTATACGCCATTACTGTGATGATTTTCCTCACTTTTGACCTTTTTTTTTAAGATTTTTATTTATTTATTTGACAACAGACAGAGATCACAAGTAGGCAGACAGGCAGGCAGAGAGAGAGAGAGAGAGGAGGAAGCAGGCTCCCTGCAGAGCAGAGAGCCCGATGCGGGACTCGATCCCAGGAGCCTGAGATCATGACCTGAGCCGAAGGCAGAGGCTTAACCCACTGAGCCACCCAGGCACCCCCGCTTTTGACCTTTTGACTGCTTTGTATTCCGCTCAGCTACAAGGAGAGGAACTGTTCCTTTCAATTCAACGAATCTCTTTCTTCTTCTTCTATACAAATTTGCTAGGTTATGTTCTTCCTGACTCCAGGGCATGAGAATTGTGTGACCGCTTGGACTCAAAGTTAGGAGAAATAGCTCCCAAGTCAGAAACTACTTGACAAAGCTAGCAGGATGGCATCTGAGTCTGAAGCAAGATGTCCCAGAGGCAGCTACCCAAAAACTCACTAAGGATAAACTCCTCTAAGAGCAGGTCATTTAAATACAAACCAGGGGCGGCTGGGTGGCTCAGGGGGTTAAACCTCTGCTTTTGGCTCAGGTCATGATCTCAGTCAGGGTCCTGGGATCGGGTCCCGAATCGGGCTCTCTGCTCAGCAGGGAGCCTGCTTCCCCCCCAACCCGCCCGCCGTCTGCCTCTCTGCCTACTTGTGATCTCTCTCCATCAAATAAAAAAAAAACCAAAATCTTTAAAAAAATAAATACAAACCAAATTAACCCTCACCCACAAGCTGGGAGGAGCCCTGATATTTACCCACTGGTAACTGACATTACTGTTAAGGACACCCAAAACACCCAAGTTTCCAAAAAATGCCTGAAATAGATTTAGGACCTGACAGCCAAGTTTGATTTGTTCCTTTGTTTTCCTAAAGTTTTAGAAGTTTAATAATGACAGAAAGCTTCAAAGAATAACACATTACACACAGAATCAACACTAAAATTCATCAGCCATCAAAATTTGATTTTTCTCCCTGCATCTCTCTATGTTTAAACAATTTTTCCCTACTGAAGTTGCAGGGGAAGGTGAGGACATCCCAACCCTTTAGTTCCCTGCACTTGGGCGCACATCTCCCAAGAACAAGGCGGGGCACCCGGCGTACTATCCATCCTCCCATTTCTCTTGTGGTCTCAGCAATATCCTTTACGGCTCCCCGCCCCGCCCCAGACTGGCCCATGAACGTTACAATAGAAGCAGGGACCATGTGGTGCGCTCGGGGGTCAGGTCAAGCGCTTCCACCCATACCAGTTTATCACTGCTTCTTTTCCTTTCTGTGGCTTTCACAGTAATGGTGTTTTTAAGAAAGATTTCTGACCGGTGATTTTGCAGAATGCAGTGTTTTGAGACCACGTGAATACTTTATTCTCGAGATGTGGACATATTTCATTAAGCAACGATTACACAAAATTCTCATTTATAACTGTATGCAGCTGCTAAAATACATGCCATTAAACTGAGTCTGTCATGCTAGTGAATACACGTGTGCACTGCGAGAGCCCGGCATACCTTGTACTGGATCTTTCAGCGGAAGCGGAGGCTGCTGAAGAGGACAGGAGCTCTCCTGGAAGAGGAGGAAACCGACATTCATTTAAAAGAATAAAAATTCCACGTGAAATCCTCTGACCCTTGCAGTTCCACTTGTAGGAATCCCTAATAGGGATACTTATAAAATGCACAAAAACAGATAAATGTTCTAAGGACACCGAAGCCTGCATTATAATACAAAATAAGAAACATCTTCCATATCCATAGTGAGGGATGCCTGGGTGGCTCAGTCGGTTAAGCGTCTGCCTTCGGCTCAAGTCATGATCCCAGGGTCATGGGATCGAGTCCCGTATCGGGCTCCCTGCCCAGCGGAAAGCCTGCTTCTCCCTGTGCCTCTGCCTACCACTCCCCTGCTTGTGTCCTCTCTCTCTGACAAATAAATAAAACTTTAAAAAAATATATCCATAGAGTGAAACAAATTTTGATACATCCATCCAAAGCAGACATTAAAACATCAGAAAGACCTCTAGAAATAGAAAAGGAAGGAAGACCTATCTGTATGTACACAGAAACAAGTCCGTGATGGGGAAAAGAAAAAAAAAAAAAAAACAGAATGAGTATAACAGGTTTGCACAACTGTTTATAATGTGTGTGTGTGTAACAGATAATGAAGACATCTTTGATGTGTGCTATTGGTATATATAGAAAAGGGCCTGGAACAGACACAACAAGTAGTCAGCAAGGATTACTTCTGAAGAATGAATGGAGGAGGGGCGACTGAGTGGCTCAGTCGGATGAGCATCAGACCCTTGATTTCGGCTCAAGTCACTTTCTGAGGGTTTTGAGATTCTCGGGGTTGTGAGATTGGTCCCCTGCGGCAGGCTCCGTGCTCAGCGGAGTCTGCTCAAGATTCTCTCTCACCTGCTCCTCTCTCCAAGAAATAAATAAAATCTCAAATTAAAAAAAAATAATGGAGGAGACAC
>RCUC01088300.1:0-27055 GCA_003697995.1 Taxidea taxus jeffersonii | reverse complement strand
CCCCCCATTCCTTCTCCCAGTTACCTCCAGCTCAGGGGTCACTTTCCAGAGAAACCCTCCTTTCCTCACCAGTCTACACCTCCTTGTTTTATGTTCTCCTAGAATCTTGTTCCTTTCCTTCAGAGCATTTATCTCCGTTTGTAATTACATCCTCATTACCCTGATTATTTGATTTATCATGGTGTTCCCATGAGCCTGTAAACTTCATGAGAGCAGAAATGGTTTCTCCTTATATTTATCATATTATCTTTAGCATTGGTGCCAGTCAGTAAATGAATGAATGAATAAATTACTCAAAAGAAGACCAGATGATGCAGAGGACAGTTTATACTGGAGACAAGCAGCTGATAATCTTTTAAAAAAGGAGTGGGGGTGGTCTTGATAGTTTATTAGAATTACCACTGCCTGTGCTGGGTGGCAATCTAAGATAAAGCACTCAAAATTTTCTTTCAGTTGCTATCTATAATTTTTACTTTTATATCAACTTTCTAATCTGATACTTCAGAGTAGAAAAATGCAAACCAATAATAAGTTAAAAACTGTTATAGATAAATTGAGATATATACATATACACATATATATGTATATATTTGTGTGTGTATATCTAATTTCAAATTTTCATATGGAAAAATCACAGGGTTTTAAATTCAGCAAAAATATATAGGGAACTGCTGAATTAACTACATTGATATGATTGATTACAGACGGTGACATGGACAAATGCAAGGCATAGTATTTCAAGGTTAAGTACTTCTATGTTTCAATTAAATTGTGGATCAAAAGAGCAGAACATCTTCCTTTGAATTCTCTGAAGTATCAAGTCTCATCTACCCTAAACAGCTTCTTCTATGAGGCAGTCTTGCTAAGAGAATGCTTTCAGGGGTCAAGGTAAATGGTTTATGATGAGATGGAAGTGAAAACATGAAATACATTGATTAGTCTGTAGTGTATAATGACTAATTCTACTTAAACTGATTCCTTGACCGGGTCAGTGCTATAGTTTGCATACAAACCCACTTTGGCTTTACACACAAACCTTTCCCATCCCCTTTCACTCTCCCAATCTGACATTCTCGAATGCCTTTTTTTTAGTTTGTTGATAATATTGTATTGCTAACTAAATGGCACTTTTGTCCATTCTGTCAGGGTCCAATCAACATAGTTAGCCTGAAATTTAGGGATCATAACAGTATGTTAATAGTGAATAATTTTAACATATTAATTGTTTATTCCTCCAGTTGTGAGCCCCTGAAAATTTGGGCTTGAAAAAGTAGCTTTGATTTGCATTTCTTTTAGCTGAGATCATTAGTACACTGAAATGTTGAAATGTCATTTCTGACATTTTTCTTTGCAATCAAAGTCACCTTATTATACATTTGTAGTTTTTTTCAAAAGAAAATAATTATGAAGTGAACACTCTTGTCACTGTTTCCCCATTAGGAAATATTCATTATTATATAGCAACTTCAGCAAAATCAACTGGTATATCAAATGTATATACACAGACACACACACATATATATACATACACATATATATCATATGTCATGTAATACGGTAACATAAAGCCTTAATGTTATCATACCCTCTTAATACCTTCTCAGAGAAAGTTTAAATGAAAATCTTATGTAGTTCAGTTTATAGAACTCTAAAGTCCTTTCAAAACAGTCTGTAGCCTGAGGAAAGGAGTTCATCCATTTCTAGACATTTTCCACAGTCAGTAGTAAGTTATACACATACACATATATGACACACACATATGCAAAGAAAGGATAAAATACAAATCAAAAAGTACAGAGTACAATTAAAGACATAATTAAGCAAATATCTAGGGAAAATAACCATTCAAATATGATAAAGCATTAATATATTTATATTAATTCATGAGAAAAATACCAAGATGTTAATAAAAAAATACAGTGAGGAGAGGGGACAAATAACCTAAGCAGACAGTTCAAGAAAGTGATACATACAAGAAAGAAAATATTCACCTTCAGTAATAACCAAGGAAATGCAAATTATGGTACCAAGAAAGCATTTCTCTACCAACAATAAAGATGTACAATTTTTTTTTAAAGGTAAGTTCAGGTTAAAATGGTCCACTCAGTTTAAACTTGAAGGTACTGTTCCAAAGCCAGAGCAGTGTTAGATTAAATCTAAGAAGAGGAATACATACCAGGATTCAAAAAGAAGAGAAACCCTTGTAATTCTGGAAACAATACAAAAAATTTAAAAAGTCCTAACAAACCACTATAAACTTTATGCTAATATATCCTTCAAAGAGTTAGATAATTTTCCAATAAAATTAAAAGGCACAAAATTAATGTGAGAAGAGATAAAAAACCTGGAACAATAACCATTAAATACATTTAGTCATCAACTGAAAGCCATCTCTAATAAAACTTTACATATATATGAAAACTTACATGGCCAAATGAAGAAATGATGAACTAGTCAATGACTGGGGCTTGGTAATTGGTTATTTATATGGAAAGATAATGTTCTTACCTTATTTCATACACAGAAGTCAGTTCCAGTTGGAATGAGGACTGACTTAAAGAAAAAAAAATTTAAATATTTTTAGGACAATACATATAAAAATATCTTTATAAAATTATGACAGGAAATTATGTTTAAATCATCCAAAAGCTTGAATAATTAAAAATAAACTAAGTACATTACAATTATTATAAGCAAAGCAAAATGGCAGTCTTGGAGAGAAGTTAGATACTTAAACTGACCAATATATTGTATCTGAAATATGGAAAGTATTGTTCAGTTTAGACTTCTATTACTGGCAGTATGGCAAACCAGAGACACTGAAAGCCTCCTGCTGTAGACACATAGAAGTGTTTGAAAAATCCATACTTTCAAGTGAATAAACAACACTGTGAGATAATAAAAAATGTGCCAGTGCCAGGATCAAAACAAGAATAAAACTGCAGAAAGATAAGAACGCTCTAAAACTTTTGGATATATTGGTCTAGAGCAAAGCATACTGGGGACAAAACTTTGAACTATTCTTAGTGCCTGGATAAATGAATGGAGCTTAGAAACTGATCTCCAGGAGCCTTACTGGAAACTGTCCTGCATGTAGTTGGGCCAAGAAACGCTCCACCTTCAATGAAGTGGTGAGCTAAAACAGAAAACTACAAGAAAAATTGCCTCTCTCATCCTTCACTCTAGGTAGCAATTAAGAAAAGTCTTCAGAGGTGCCTGGGTGGCTCAGTCAGTTAAGTGTCTGCCCTCGGCTCAGGTCATGATCCCAGGGTCCTAGGATAGAGCCCTGAATCAGGCTCCTTGCTCAGCGGGAAGCCTGCTTCTCCCTCTCCCTCTGCTGTTCCCCCTGCTTGTGCTCTCTCCGTCCCTCTCTCCCTGTCAAATAATTTTTTTTTTAACTGAAAGTCCTCCGATTACAGGACCACTGGCTTGCTTTATATGGGTTTAATGCCTGAATCAATATAATCTGCATAATTTAAATACATGAATTCAAAAAATCTCAAGCATATCTAGCTCTTTAGTACATAGTAAAAACAAATGTAGTTTGTGGAGGAAGTATTATTCAATTCACCTTTCAAAAAATTCTTGCAAAATACCAACTTCCAAAGTACTTCTTCCAGTGTTAAAATTAGCAGTTATAATATGCAAAATAATTGTGCTTTATACATTTAACAAAAGATGGAAATAAAAATATGAGCAAGAAAAGTTTATAAAAATAAGTAGAATTTATAAAAAGAACCTAACAAATGTCCTAAAAATAAAAATACATAGTTAAAGCCAAAAACATAGATGATGGGTTAAGTATAACTGAAGTATAACAAAATTAGTGAACCATACCATCCCACAAAATTTGACAGAATACAGTAAAGTTAAAATAAGAGAAATATGAAAGAAAGATTAGATATGAAAAAGAAAGAAAGATATGAACATGGAAAAGAAAGGAAGAGTTGAAAGAGGAAATGTGTAAAAGGAAAATGGTGGAAATTATATTCAGAACTGATAAAGGCAAGGATCCTTAGATTCAGGAAGCCCTAAAAATTTGAACAGGAGGTATAAATAAAAATTCACATCTGGAAACATAGTGAAAGTACAATACATCAAAAATAGTGTCACTCTAAAGAAGACAGAAAAGAGGGTTTTTCTGTTCTTTTTTCATTTATTTAAAAGAGAGCACACAGAGGGAAAGGGAGAAGCTGACTCCCTACTGAGCAGGTAGCCCGATGGGGGACCTGATGCAGGGCTCGATCCCAGGACCCCAGGACCATGACTCAAGCCAAAGGCGGACCTTAACTGCCTGAGCCACCCAAGCACAGGCACACTCAGAAAAGAGTTTTCTTTAAAAAAAAGAAAAAAAAAAAATCCAATTAGATTGGCAGCTGATTTCCCAATAGCAAAGATGGAACCAGAAAGCACTGGAGTGATATATTTAAATCCAAAACCCAGAATTCAAATCTTAACAACTCTGTATTTTAATAGTGAGTAAAATACTAAAACATTTTCAAGGATATTTTTTAAAAAACCTGTTAATGATCAAAATATGGACCTAAATGATTTCTTTTATTTCAGAAGAAATTTCTGAGAACAAAGAAAATATTAAACATGTGGATAAATCTAAACAAATAAAAATGAATATATAAGGCAACAATAGTAGCATTGAATTAATCATACCATTAAAAATAAGCAAAAATATTTGATATTCTATTAAATCAGGAAGGAAGTGATTGCACTAAAGTATTCTAAAGACCGTGGGGTAAATAGACTAACTTTTTAGTCTTTGTCAACTATAAATGTCAACATTTCTACTGCAAGATTTTTTTTTTTAAAGATTTTATTTGTTTTTTTGACAGACAGAGATCACAAGCAGGCAGAGAGAGGGGGAAGCAGGCTCCCTGCTGAGCAGAGAGCCCGACGTGGGGCTCGACCTCAGGACCCCGGGATCATGACCCGAGCCAAAGGCAGAGGCTTTAACCCACTGAGCCACCCAGGTGCCCCTCTACTGCAAGATTAAAAGAAGAAAAGAGGCAATACCTTTAAATGAGTGGAGGCTAGTAGGATGAGAAAAATAAAAATATCCCCTATTTAAATAAGAATTAAATATCTATTAAAGCCCCCGAGTCTATGGTATTTCTTTTTTAAATAAAAGCAGCTTGAGCTGAGACAACGGACAATAACAAATATTTCTGAGGACTTGGAGCATCTGGAAACTCATATTACTAGTGGAATATGAAGGGTGCAACCACCTTGGAATCCTGTTTAACAGTTTCTTGTAAAGTTAAATATGATAACCTGGGAATTCCATATCTAGGGATTGATCCAATGGGAATCAGACTATTCATAGAAGCCCTATTCACAGTAACCTAAAACTTGAAACAGTTTACATATTGATCAACAGGAGAATGGATAATTATAACATACAACTCAGTCATTATAAATAGAACTTTTAAAACTACAGCTACCCCCAGCCAAATGGACGAATGTCAAAAACATTCAGAAGCCGGACAAAAGAGAATGTAGACTGTGTGATTCTGTTTATGTGAAGCGCAAGAATAAGGAAAATTGTTACACATAAAAATCAGAAAGAGGTGGTGGTGATGTGAACTCACTGAAAGGGACACACAGGAATTTTCTGGGCTGAAAGAAAAGAATCTGTATTTTTATATATTGACAGTTACATGGGGCTATTTAGTACTTAAGATCTATGCAGGGACGCCTGGGTGGCTCAGTTGGTTAAGCGGCTGCCTTCGGCTCAGGTCATGATCCCAGTGTCCTGGGATCGAGTCCCGCATCGGGCTCCTTGCTCAGCAGGGAGCCTGCTTCTCCCTCTGCCTCTGCCTACCACTCTGTCTGCCTGAGCTCCTGCTCTCTCTCTAATAAATAAATATCTTAAAAAAAAAAATCTATGCATTTTATTGTATATACCTTAGGCCTCAATAATGTCAAAATTAATAAACAGGTAACTAAAAATTCAGGCTGTTGACTCCTTTTAAACCCCCTTCAGGGTTTAATTCCTAAGCAGTGTTTCTCCCAATGAGTAATTCAGACCACCTGCATAGAGATAACCCAAGAGCTGTACTAAATATTAGATTCCAGTGCCTTACCCACATCATACCAATCAGAGTAAAATGCATTAATATTGCAGGTTTTATTATCTAGTTTAGATAAATGGTCACCATTCTTATATACCATTATTATGTTGAATATAAATTGATAAGAAAAATGTTACCCTAGAATGGTTTCTCTTCAGTAATTCAGTTCCTGAGTGCTGTAGGAATGATGTCCCTGTGTTTGTCTCTCTGTAAGATTAGAGAAGTCCCAGGCCCTAATGTCTTGGTGGAAAGAGCACCTTCTACATTAAAATTGTTCTCCACTGGTCAGAAATAGTAAGCACATTACTATTAACAGCCGGATTTGAGTCCACCTGTCCACGAAGCCCATCAGAACATTTGGGAACACTAGTTCTGCCAAGTCATACAAATTACTTCTTCCAGCGTTACTTTACCTGCATTCATTACTTCAGTTTCAATCACCCCTCAGTCTATATTGAACTGGCTCTTGGTAGCCTTCAGAATCCTTGAAGGCAAGGATTCTTTCTTCAATGCCATTTTAATCTCTATGTCTAGTGCATGTTAGATGCTTAGTAAATAATTGTTGATTCAATGTAAGAATCAATAAAGCGGGAAACCATCCTGTTGCATATCCGCCTATAATTCCTTATCCTTGCCAATAATCAGCGTTTTGGATAGAAATGTTCAACTGGTTACTAGTTCATTCTATTTTACTCACTTGTCTTCTATGTATTTCATTTTTATTTCAGAATATTATGAAAGAAATAAGGCCTTTCCTGTTCCCAAGATGTGACATGCCCTGTTAGGAACTGTGGACTCCAGGAACTCTAAATTATTTGCAGTTCATTTGCAAACACCAGAATGTCCCCTTGCTCCTTGCTTTTGGTCATGGTCTCCTTTCCAGCTGGAATACACCTCTCTCCATCAACATTCTCCTGACAAACTTTTACTTTTCTGTAGGCATCCCCACCCCTGGAAAATTTTCTCAGCTCTCTTGGTCCAGAGTGAACTTCTCCTCTCCCGGGTGCCTGCAATATCACATGCACATGTCTGAAACTCTGCATTGTATTATATTATGTAATTATATCTTATATTACTACATTATTATACTTAATACTATGTATATATTATATATAATATATACATAATATATTGTTAGACATGTATTATTATGAGACCAGTTAATCTGTACCGTGTTGCACAGATGTAGCTATCTCTATCTATCTCTAGAGATAGCTACATCTGTGCAACACGGTACAGATTACAGACCAAAGGTACAGACCTATTATGTCTGATGAATGTAAGTACTGACCTCCATGTAATTCCAACACATGCAGATGCTTAATTCACATGATTTGAGAGAATGGGTTCTGTCAAATGTTGAGTTCACAAAGTACCCACTGCATTATTGCTGTCTAATATTGCTAGGCAGTAATTAAGATCCTATCTCCTGGAGGGTATGTGCTATGGTGAGTGCTGTGAAGCATGTAAACCTGCGATTCACAGACCTGTACCCCTGGGGCTAATAATACATTATATGGATATAAAAAATTATTTAAGAAAAAGATCCTATCTCCTTCTGATCCTTACTAATTTTTTTAAAGATTTTATTTATTTATTTGACAGAGATCACAAGTAGTCAGAGAGGCAGGCAGAGAGAGAGAGAGGAGGAAGCAGGCTCCCCGCAGAGCAGAGCGCCTGATGTGGGGCTCGATCCCAGGACCCTGGGATCATGACCTGAGCCGAAGCCAGAGGCTTTAACCCACTGAGCCACCCAGGCGCCCCTGATCCTTACTAATTTTTAATAATAAATTCCAAACTCTGGGGGTGAGGTTGACAGTGAAATCACCAAACTATTATTTTTGGAGGAGGACATTTGCCTATTCCCAATGCTCTGGCATCTCTCCCATTCTCTATTTGAAGTAACAAGAGATTAGACTAAGATGGTAACTGTGATCCTGGAAAGGAAGAAATGGCCATGAATAGTCCTTACATGGGCATCAGCTCTGCTCATCCAGGAGGAAGAAGAAAAGGCAAGAAGGACACACAGATGGTTGCAAAGCATGGAGCCTGACAGCTTTCTGGGATTGGGAGACTGATCTATTTATTTGATGGAAACCTGCTGATAGCTTTGGCCTAGGGAGACAAAAGATGTTATTCCAAGTAGAAGCCAGAGGAGCAGCATGAACATCAGTGACTTAGCCCTGAAAGAACTGGCCAGGAAACACTAAGGCCTTAGAGCTGAGATTGGCCACGTCCCTCTCTTTTATGTGTTGCCCAGACTCTCCTCCGCTTCTCCAGAGCTTTCATCTAGCTGAGTGCTACTCAACCTTTCTGGGTCAGCCAAATATTTGTGGAGAGCTTTACAGTCCATGAAGTCCTTTTACATACATTATCTTATCAACCCTATGCAATGGAAAAGCATTCCCATTTTATCGTCAAGGAACCTGAATGGTAGTGAGGGGCAGAATTAGGAAGTGCCTACTATTCAACACGGTTTCAGGCTCTCTAAGAGACAGAAGCAGAAGACATGGGCTTTTGACTCCAGGGGCCTATCATCTTTGGAGGGAAACAAACAGAAAATACATCAGATGAGTAGAGAATAAGTCTGTGCATCCAATAGCTAAATATTAGTAAGTATATAACAATATAGAGAGTCATGTAAAAATCTGACACATTAATTCCATTTGCAAGAAGAATCTTCTAAATATTTTTTCTGGTGTAGTGGCCTAGGATACAGAATAATAGAGAACTAGAGCATTTGTGGAGATTTTATAGGATCTCCAGACTATTTATTTGACTATATAGGACCTCTATCCTGAGAAACTGAATTTCTTCACTAAAAAAATATAAGCAATTTTTTGGCTTATTGTCAAATAAAATAAAGCATATACATAAAAGGAAAGCTCCATAAATTCAACATGGTTGTAAAAAAGAAATAAGCATATAATAAAAATAATACATCTATTTTATACATTTAGACTGTAATAGGAAGATAGAGTGTGTATGGCAGAAATCAGAAATATAGGAACTTCCTGTTGACATTTTTGTGTTAAAAATGCACTATTTAATAAAGCAGATGAAAATAAAAAAATGATTTCAAAAGGAGTAATGTCATTCTCCAAGGGGAAATCACTTTGACCCCTATTTAAAATAATTTACAGAATGTGGATCCTCTGTAAGGATCATGTTTTGCTTTTTAAGGATTAGTTTTTTCCAAGCAGGAGGTGATTGGATTTTTAGAGTCTAGTGTGTGGCCATAAAAGGAGGTGAGGTTTGAGATTCTTCTCAAATTTGCACTCTGTCCCCACCTCAGTCCTCAACAAAGCTACAGTAAAAAAAGGCTTTAGTTTTAAAGACTTTTTAAGCAAATTCCATGGTGCTTACAAACAAAACTTTTTTTTCTATTTTGTCCTCAAAAAAGTGAAAAACAACTTCAAAACAACTTCCTGGGTTATTCCTACATCTTCCTTCAGCTTTTTGCCAGCCAGGAGATGAGCGCTCTATTTCCATTAAATAGCAGACGCTGAATTGAAAGACCTCTAGTACAAACAAGAATAAAGGAGGTAAGGTTCTATTAAAAAATGGGCTCACGTTAGCAGATAATTCGATTTTATTTGTTAAATGAAGCTATTCTTCTCCTCCACAAAAGCTGTAATGCAGAGTATAGGAAACACACGCGTTCAAGAAGCCTATCTCTAAGAAGAGAAGACAGAGTCATCAAAGACACCCAGTTGTGTGTGGGAGTCATCACTGGGGGTTGAATTATCAGGCCAAAAACAACGGGGTATGGCTCAGTTTCTGGAGCTGTTTCATGTCAGGGTTAACTCCCACTTCAAAGAAACCCAGCAGACGGGAAATGAAAGTTCAGGACATCTTCCTTTGAATCTGTTTTCAAAATGGCTCATGCAGTTTGTTGGCTGGTATCTTGGAAAGGCATATTTCAAGGTTCATCATTACTATTTGCCTTTTATCAAGAGCCAATGATATGCACTGAAGATGCACATGTACGTATAAATTACTACTCTTCACTTACAAGGTTGGTGTTGATAACACTGCGATCCTTGAAGAAGACTTGATGAGTGACCCCCATACACCCTCAATAAGACCAGGTCCAAATCAAAGTTATTAGTAAGAGATGAGAAGACTTTTAAGGGAAGACAGAACACCAGGATCTGGATACAAGTTTCACGGAAGGGAGCAAATGAGCATTTGAAGGAAAAAAGGAGAAAAACAAAGACACCCCCCTCCTCCTTTCTGCTCCTGTTTAGTTGAATAGAAATAAGCAGATTGTCCCAACCAAATCATCTGTGCCTTCTTGGTAAAATAGATCTTCATCTTGCAAAGGAAAGGAATTCTCTCTGAGCTATATATGGACATATAGGTAGATTCCAGGCTTTACAGTTATTGCAGAGAATAACACAGTTATTACATTATTTTGTCATTGTTTAAGTACATTAATAGCTCACATATTCAAATAGAACTTTGGAGCTAAAGAATATATGCATTTTTAATGTCTATTAATATTATCCTTCAGTGGACAATATTTTTAAGAAGACAATATTAAGAAATATTGTCCTTCATTGGACAATATTTTTAAGAAGGAGCTATGAATGTGAAAGACAATGAAAAAAATGGAAAGTCCAAAAATAAGGTGACATTTATATGAGAATTTAGCATTTCACAATGGATCCAAAAATGGAACGAAATTAAGTTGGATATATATATCACAGTACACAGTAGGAATAAGTGCAAATGACATTCAAGTTGTCCTTCATTGGAGTTGAACTAATTTATTTACACTTTCTTCAGAAGTACAGCAGTCCTCTTTCCCCACCATCTTATTATCAGAGTATAAGGTTGACTTCTGGATTTTGGTCTAGATAAAAAATTAATATATACTTCATTATAATTTTAATTCCCATCCTCTTATGAGTGATATTGGATCTCTTTTCACCAATCTTAAAGCCATCTGTTTTGGATGTCCAAATACAGAAACTAGATTATCTTTCAGTAATATGGGTTACGAGTATTATTTCTCAGGTTATCGTTTGTTTCTGGTGTTTCCTCCCCCACGCATTTTTATTTTTATGTATTTGAATTTGTCAGTCTCTTCTTTTCTGACATCTGGATTTTGAATCAGAGGTAGAAAGCCTGTCTCCATTATAGGGTTATAAAGGAATTCTCAGATGTTTCTAATACTCTTATTATGATGTCATTTGCCTTATTCCTACTGTGTACTGTGATATATATATCCAACATAATTTCGTTCCATTTCTGGATCCATTGTGAAATGCTAAATTCTCATATAAATGTCACCTTATTTTTGGACTTTCCATTTTTTTCCATTGTCTTTCACATTCATAGATCCTTCTTAAAAAGTACTCCTGGCTATTTGTTTTATCTTTCCAACAAGTCAGATTGTATCATTCCAAACATTCCAAATAAAAGAAATCAGTAAGTCTTTTGTATGTGGATATACAGTTTTCCCAATAGCATTTATCTTATTGGTTTTAAATAAAGTATAGTTGACATACAATGTTCCATTAGTTGTAGGTTTACCATAGTGATTCAGCAGTTCAATACATTATACTATGTTCACCACAATTGTAGCTACCATTTGTCAACGTACAATGTTATTACAATACTACTGACTATATTCATTATGCTGTACCTTTCATCCTTGTGACTTATTCATCCCATAACTGGAAGCCAATACCTCCCCTTTCCCTTCACCCTTTGCCCCCACCACCTTTCCCTTTGGCAACTACTAATTTGTTTTCTGTATTTATGGGTCTGTTTCTTTGTTCATTTTTTGTTTGTTTTTAGATTTCACTGGTAAAAGAATTCATGTGGTATTTCTTTATCTGTCTGACTTCTTTCAATTAGCATTATAACATCCAAGGTCATCCATGTTGTTGCAACTCTTAAGATCTCATTCTTTTTTATGGTTAATATTCCACTGTACATTCCCTATACCATTTATTGAAGAGACCATCCTTTTCCCAGCTGGTGCCTTTATCAAAGATTAGTTCAACATATATGTGTGAGCTTATTTCTGGATTGTAAATTCTGTTCCATTGGTCTGTGTGTCTCTTTTTATGCCAGTACCATACTGTTTTGATTACTGTGGCTTTGTAACATAGTCTGAACTCAGAAAGCATGATGTCATTGACTATGTTCTTTCTTTTCTTGAAAAGAATAGCTTTTGGCTATTTTAGGTCTTTTGTGGTTCCATGTGAATTTTAGGATTGTTTTCACTATTTCTATGAAAAATACCCTTGACTCTGTATATATCTTTCGGTAGTACAGACATTTAAACAATATTAATTCTTCCAATCTATATACATACAGGATATTTTCCCATTTATTTGTGTCATCTTCAATTTCTTCCATCAACATTTTATTGTTTTCAGTGTACAGGTCTTCCATTTGCTTGGTTAAATTTATTCCTAAGTACACTATAATTGACAGTATTATAAATGCAATGGTTTTTTCAATTTCCCTTTCTGATAGTTCACTGCAAGTGCAAGGACACAATAATTTTTTGTATGATTTTGTATCATGCAACTTTTCTAAACTTATTAGTTTTAACATTTTTTTGGTGGAGTCTTAGGGTTTTCTCTTCTATATTTAAGATCATGTCATTTGCAACAGAGACAATGTTATTTCTTCTTTTCCAATTAGGATGCCTTTTATATCTTGTCTTACACAAGTGCTCTGATTAGAACCGTCAGTGCTATATTGAACAGAAATGGCTAGAATGTGTGTTGTCATCTTCTTCCTGATTTTAGAGGAAAACTTTCAACGTTTCACCAAGGAATCCGATGTTAGCTATAGACTTTCCACATATAACTTTTATTACGTTGAGGGGCCTTTTACACCTAATATGTTAAGAGTTTTTCTCATAAAATGATGTTGATTCTTGTCAAATGCTTTTACTCTATTGAAAGGATCAAGTGATTGGTATCCTTTATTCTGTTAATATGTTGTATCCCATTAAGTGATTTCATATGTTCAACCATCTTGCATCCCATTTTGT
The DNA here is from genome assembly GCA_003697995.1 of Taxidea taxus jeffersonii. Taxonomy (NCBI): domain Eukaryota; kingdom Metazoa; phylum Chordata; class Mammalia; order Carnivora; family Mustelidae; genus Taxidea; species Taxidea taxus. Next base: position 13,948 of record RCUC01088300.1, on the reverse strand, counting down.
CATGGCATATGATTGTTTTAAGGTACTATTGAGAACAATGAAAATTGAACCCTGATTTTTCATCACTGCTAAAGCAACTCAGATTGGATTAAAGATTTAATATAAGATCTGAAAGTATAAAACTTCTAAAGTAAAATAAGAACAAAGCTCCTTGGCATTGGTCATGGCAATAATTTGTTTGAATGTGACCTCAATACACTGACAACAAATATGAAAATAAATGGGACTATACCAAACTAAAAAGAGTCTGTGCAACAATGGAAACAATCAATAAAATTAAAGGGCAACCTATGACATGTGAGAAAATATTTCCAAACCATATATCTGATAAGGGGTTAATATCTAAAATGTGTAAGGAAATCCTACAACTCAATAGCAGCTCCCTCCCCCAGATCTGACTACAAATGAGCAAGGGACTGAATAGATATTTTCCAAAGGAGACATGCAAAGGGCCAACAAGTATATGAAAAGGTACTCAATTTCACTAATGATCAAGAAAATGCAAATCAAAACCACAATGAGATGTCACCTTATACCAGTCAAGATGGTTTTTATCAAAGAGACAAATGCTGATGAGGATGTAGAGTAAAGGGAATTCTTTTACAGTTTTGATGAGATTGTAAATTGGTGAAGACTTTATGTAAAACGGTATGGCAAATTCTCAATAATTTAAAAGTAAAACTAGCATAGGAGCCAGCAATCCCACTCCTGGGTATAAAGCGAGAGGAAATAGAATTAATACCTTAAAGAAATACCTGCATTCCCATGTTTTTACAGTCTTATTCACAATAGCCAAGATATGGAACCAACCTAAGTGTCTGTCAACAATGAATGGATTAAGAAAATATGGTGTATATGTCTGAATATACAATGGAATATTATTCAGGCACAAAGAAGAAGGAAATCATGACATCTGCAACAACATGGATCCATCTGGACAATATCAAGCTAAGTGAAATAAGTCTGATATAGACAAATACTGTATGATCTTACATACATGTGGAATCTTAAAAAAAGCTCCGTCAGTCATAGAAACAGAGTAGGATGGTGGTTGGCAGGGGCTGGGAAATGGGGAAATGTTGGTCAAAGGGGATAAATCTTTAGTTTTAAGATGAATATGTTTTGGGGATCTAAGGTACAGCATGGTGACTACAGCTAATACTATATTTTATACTTGAAATTTGCTAAGAGCAAACTTTTAGTGTTCTTACCACAAAAAAAATGGTAACTATGTAAGGTACTGGAGGTGTTAATTAACTAAATTGTGGTTAATTGTTTTACAATGTACATCAAGTCACAATGTATACTTTTAATATATATAATTTGTTAATTATACCTCAATAAACCTGGGAAAAATCAATACAGTAATTATTTAAATGTATAAAGTAATACAGAGAGAAATGACAGGTATAGGATATCCAAGCATGGTTTTTCCATTTTCCCAAATTGTCTATATCTTTAAATAGCATTTTGAAGTTATTTTCATATATACGTACAATATTTTTCTAAGGACTGCTTTTACAAACATGATATTACCTACACTTTCATTTGAGATATATATGTATCTCTCAAATATACAAATATATTGTTAAGTATATTCACATTGTTCTGCAATACATGTCTAGAATATTTTCACCTTGCAAAACTGGAATGCTACACCCACTATCTTCCATTTTGGTTGGATTTTATATTGTATATATGAACATTTAATATCTGCATTTCATTTTATTTTCCATTTCACGAGCTTTCTAAATTCGACCATCTTTGACTTTTGTATATATCACATCTGGAAATAATGAGAGTTTTATCTCTTCCATGAATATTTGTTTACTTCTAATATTTTTCTCTTGTCTTTATCTTGGCTATTATCTCCAGTAAAATGTTAAATAATAGAGGTGATGGTGGACATCCTTATCTTGTTCCTGACTTTAGTGAAAAGTTCACAAAGATATATTTTGTCATTTTTACTATATTTAGTTTAGTCTTATTTTACTGGGGTTTTTTAAAAAAATTCTAATCATAAGATGTTGAGTTTTTTTAGTATTACAAGTTATTTCTTCTTAGATATATTAATTTGATGGATTATATTAATAGGTTTCTCATCACTAAGCCATCTTTACTCTCCTGTAATAATTCCTCATGTTCCTGGTATTATTCCTGGTTCCTGGTATTATTCCTGGTTCCTGGTTATTCTTTTAATATGGTTAAGGATTCTGTGCTTATTAGGATCTATATTCAAAAATGAAATTGACTTGTAAATTTGTTTTACACAGTCTGTATCAAACTTGGGGTCATTTTCCTCCTTCTTCTATGTTCTTAAACCATTAAAATAGCATTGAATTATCTGCCTTTTAAAGGTTTAGCTGAATTACCCTATAAAACCTATAAAGTCATCTGAATCTGGTGCTTTAGGTGGGTTGCCCCATAAAAACTTTCCCTCTCTTTCTCCCCTTTGTTAAAATGAGTTTTTCAATTTTCTTCCTTTCCTAGCATCAGTTTTGGTAATATATTGTCTTAGAAAATTTTCCACTTTACCCAATTTTTATTTCCATGTTTCCAGTGAAGAAACTGAAGTTAAGGGACATGCACTGATGCAGTCAGGACTTCTCGCCAGATCTCTCCTCCTCCTACGCATTGTTTATATTACCAATGTTGTTTTAAAATATAGCATGCTGTGAAGTGTGTAAACCTGGTGATTCACAGACCTGTACCCCTGGGGCTAATAATACATTATATGTTTATTAAAAATTTTTTTAAATTTAAAAAAATTTTTTTAAAAAGGGGAAAAAAAATACAGCACACTGTTTGACCTGTTATGGTGCATGGGAGAGGTGATTGCGACAGGGACAGGTTAGAGGATGGGTGAGAAAAGAAGCCATCCTGGTAAAGCAGTTAGCAGGAACACACACAATACTGACAGTGAGCAGGGAAGGACACAGCATTAACTGTGGTATACATACATCCAATGAATAACAGAAACAGCTGGAAACAGATTCCTGAGGTCAAAAAGTATGGGCATGTTTGGAAACAGCATTACAGCTTAGAAAAGGAATGAATTAAAATTAATTTTGGTTTAAGTATATTCATTAATAATAGGAATATGAAAAGCTGGAAACAGTCTCTTCTACTTACAATTTCAACCATTTTTTTCTTTTTTGAAAACAATTTGCAAGTTTCTTCAGTCATTTATATTTCTTTTTTTTTTTTTTTAAGATTTTATTTATGTATTTGACAGAGAGCAGGAGAGAGAACAAGAGAAAGCCAAAGCACACGGAACGGCAGATGCGGGGCTCGATCCCAGGAGCCTGGGATCAGGACCGCAGGCGAAGGCAAATGCTTAACCAACTGAGCCACATAGGCATCCCAGTCACTTATATTTCTAATGAAGAGAGAGAAATAGGTACACCCAATAACAAACTTGCAAACCTTAGGAAGTCCTAATAGGGAAATATCCTTATAGTAAACCCTGCACTAAGTTCTTCACTAGCCACATGTATTTTTGGAGAATATCTAAAGTTTGTAAATAGCATAAATCTCAGAATTGAAGAAAAGTTCTCAGATCTACAGAATGACTTGACAGATACAGGAAGGGACAGAGTTTCCTTAAAGAAAAAGCTACTCAACACCAGAATCAAAACCACCACAACAGAAGGACAAATACGCTCCCAGGAGAAACAATTTAGGCATTCTTCAATATAAATCATATAATGAAAAAATAATCATTCAAAAGAATGAGAAAATCAGATCCATATAAGTCCAGAATAATTAAAATCTACATGAATAAGGCTTTTAAAAGAGAAGAATTAGTAAGTAACCGAAGTAATACAATTTCAAAATCCTATTCTCATTTCTAATACTTCAGTGCATTTATGAAGCCCGATTTCCTTTGCTAATTTTCCTTTCTTCTGCCTCATCACATTTTTTTTCTTTAAAGCACACAATATTCTTTACTTTATAAGATTTAAACTCCAAAAGAATCCACGAACGTTTTCCCTTTTCAGCTATAGCTTAAAATAATTCTTAAAGAATGAATTTCTAGAATCATGAATGCTTGGAAGAAACTTCTAGAAAGAAGCTCAATAATTGCTTAGCCAATTCAAATACTAAAGCATAAAGCACAAAGTAAAATATATAAAAGGAGTTAATCTTCCACAAAGAAGAAAAATGTGTCATAAAGAATAAAAGGATATAACCAGATACGGACTAAGGACTGAACATTGAAGTTAAATTAAAAGTTCATATTTCCTTTTCTCCATTTATCAAATCAAGTCAATTCCATGTGTCTGATTCCAGGAAATTAATAAAATTCAAGACAAATTAGAATAATTTCCTTTGGGAGAGAAAATCATCTAGTCAGTATGAAGCTAGCAAAGGGCGTATTTTCAGTTCTAAGGTCTGGCACTTAGAACTATATACAATTCTAACACATACATGCTAATAACAAGGAAGGGGTTCAGTCACTCTGTTTCTTAATAGAGGTGATATAAGTTATTTATCAGTTCCTGATGAAATCGCCTACAATATTTTCCTTTCGCTCCATTGGAAAGGGCTGTAATTACATGGAAATCCATGATAATATATTAAAGATCTCATGTCGCTGCTCTATAGAGCACTTAGAATGGAGTAACATTACGCCACACACAGCAATTAGAATGCAACTAATTAGTGTCACTTACTGAGAGAAGCAACTGATTAATTATGTTTAGACATTGCTGCTGAGAGAAAACTCAGAGCCTACAGCTTCTAAATTGCACTCTCTGCCATTCAGCTAATAGAACACCTCTGCTAGCTCAATCGTTACTGTGTATTTAATTCAGCCTCACTTTCTGGCTAATACAGGCACCCCCGAAGTTCTGCACTAATGCTATGTTCAGAAAACTATCCTCCATCAGAATTACAGTGTAGTTTTCCCTCAATCGCATTAGGAGAGTAATTAGTGAGGCAGCTGTGCAGCTACAAACTTCCAGGCTCAACTCTGTGGGCAGTAATATATTTCATCCTTAGAGAAACAATATTCTAGCACCTTCAGCACATCAGTTTGGAAAATGAGAATTGCTCAAGGAGTCAAAGGAAGAGATGTGAATACCTTCCTCAGCCTCTGTGAAGCTACTGTATCAAGAAGGCGTTTTTTAAAGGGCCTGATACCTCATGCCCGAATTTTGCCAAATACTCATTTACTCTTAGACGTCTAGTCCTGCTTCCCGAAACTGAACCTGATAATTGCCTCTCCTAGGTCATCTCCATGTTTATGCTACACCAGGGTGGAAAGGGAGGCCAGATGGATATTTGAAAATGTCTCAGCCTGCTTTGCAGAGTATCCTTGAAGGAAAAGCGGTTAAACACCAGAATCAAAACAACCACAATAGAAGGACAAATGTGCTCCTGGGGGGGGGGGGGGAGACAACAAAACCCATGAAGGAATTCTTCAACATAAATCATACGGTTAAAAATAATTATTCAAAAGAATGGATCTACTCTGTTACATTTCTTTCAAAATCTGAAATTTGTTCCTGAGGCTGCTAGGGAGACGATTCAACTCCACTTCTGCTCTGTGTAGGACCCGCACAAGGTAATGGTTCTCCTTCTTCCAAATCCACTGAGTTCTGTCCACAAAGCCTGGGATGAGTCACAGACTGCGGTGTGAAAAAAGACGTCTCTTAGGAACTGAGCCTGACCCGAAGAGGTAGGACCTCACTGGCCTGAATTTTTAGGCTGACAGTTTATTATGTCAACTGGTAGATCCCATCTTCTTTAATTCTTCCTTTCTTCTCCCTCTGCCACTGCTCAGTTCCAGGTTTCTAGTGGTTTCCAACTGCCCTATCAATTATTAAAGGCCCATCATCTCATATTTTAACATGTAGCAGATTCATGTGTGACTCTTATTAAAATGGAATGTGACTATTAACAATACCATGTTGTATATCTGAAACTTGCTAAAAGGGTATAGCTTAAGTGTTCACACTGGAGGAGAAGGACGGCAAGAGGAGGAGGAAGAAAAAAGAAAATGGTAGCTATGTGCATGTGTTAATTAGCTTGATTGTGATGATTATTTCACAATGGTATCAAAACACCAAATTGCATACTCTAAGTATAAACAATTTTTATTGATCAGTTACAGTTTTGCACTTGGCCCCGAGCTCTGCATTTTTGAGAAGTGCCCATGTCCTCTCAATGCAGCTAGCCGGCTAACTGTGCCTTGAGTAGCAAGCTTCTAAGTGGCCTTCTCCTTTTTTTTTTTAAGATTTTATTTATTTGACAGACAGAGATCACAAGTAGGCAGAAAGGCAGGCAGATAGGAGGAAACAGGCTCCCCGCTGAGCAGAGAGCCGGGTGCAGGGCTTGATCCCAGGACCCTGGGATCATGGCCTGAGCCAAAGGCAGAGGCTTTAACCCACTGAGCCACGCAGGCGCCCCTGGCCTTCCTGTGTCTAGTTTCTCCTCTTCCCAAACATCCTTCATGTTGCATTTGGATTAATTTCTCTGAAGTTACATTTTATGAAATGTGACCCCAGAGTTTTCTATAGCAGAACCAGATCCTGTTTCAGACCTGATTAGTCATAACTTCTTAGAGTGACATCCCCAAATCTGCATTTTTAACAGTCACCACCATGGTTCTCAAGTACCCCCAAATCTGAGAATTGCTATGATAAGGCAGAGTCCAAATCAGGTAATTTTCTCTTTCTGAAACATTTTTAATGATCACTTCTTGCCTATTGAATAAAATTCCAAGTTTCTTACCTGGCATTTAACTTTTTGCATTTTCTATTCCCCAAGACTTTGTCATGATGGTTCCACAGATTTAGAAAGAGGGAAACTGACATAATAAAAATGGTAATAACGATCATTACTGAGTACCTCATTTATCTCATTTAACCCACTGAAATCTCATCATTCATGTGTAATAATTTATCTCATTTCCCTCTCTTAACCCTTTGAGGTAGGTAATATTTCTTCCATTTACAGAAGACAGATCTGAAGAGCAGAGATGGAGGCAGGTTTATCAGTGTGACGGATTCAAAAGCTCATGTTGTTTTCAGTCTCCCGTATTTGTAAACCTGGAAAGTCACCTACATTTCCTTTATAGATGTTTCACTCTCAAATAATTATTTATATAGCAAAGAATTAGCAAAAAATTATGGCCCTTTCTAGTGCATGCAACGAATGTTGGACACATGGGCTAGACAGAAGAGTTTTACCATACTGATGAACCAAAGTGTTTCTACTTCTTCCTTTTCTTTCTAAAGCTCTATTAAATTTTGCTTGTAATGTTCTATCTTTCAGAATAACGCTCCAGACCAGTTGTAACAAATAGTCTTGACAAAATATATAAGCCATGAATCCATTGTAAAAATTTAAAACCATCTGTGCATTGTTCATCTAACCCAGCACATATTTAGTTATACACTTCATGTACATTCTGTTGTCAGAGAATATCGGCTAATCATGAAGAGCTGTTGATGAATTTAAAATAATATTTAGTATTGTTTACAAAAGATATTACTGGATAAACATAAGAACTATTTTAATATGAGACATGAGACTGAATTTGGCCAGTTTTTTCATTAGCACTTTGCAAATGGAATGTAAAAATCAATCATCAAATAGCATGTATTAAGACTTGCAAGCATATGGTGCTATCTGAGGCCTTGCCTGAATAAAGCAGACACCCATGGTGGCCATTCCTAAAACAGAAAATGTGATATGGCAGAGAGAGAACAAGAATCAGTTTGTATCTGTTAATATAATTGTCCTCCTTGTCATTGGATAAGGAAAAAAAAACATTATTTTCTGTAGGATATAGGGGTTGGGAGGTTCAAAGAAAATTTTTCCAGTAATCTTAGAAAATATATATGACCTCCTATTAAGTGGGTGTCCTTAGCTTGCTAAGGATTTTGAACGTTCAGTTAGTGCTCTGTTTTGATTTTCAAAATAAATTAGGAAAGTAAATCAGTCATTAAGAAGATCTGAAATGATTTAATACCACTTAAGTAAAACCAAATCATTTTATGTAAGCCAAAGGAAAAGATCCTCAAGTATTTTTAAAATTTTTAACTGAAGTATAGTTGACATAGAATATTATATTATTTTCAGGTGTACTATATAGTAATTCAACAACTGTATGAATTATGAAATGCTTACCGTGATGAGTGTTGTTACTGTCTGTCACCATACAAACTTTTTACAATATTATTGACTATAGTCCCTATGCTGTACTTTTTATCCCTTGTGATTTATTTTATAACTGGAAGTTTGTACCTCTTAATCCCCTTCTCTTATTTCACCCATCCCTTCAACTCCCCTTCCCTTTGGCAACCACTAGTTGCCAAAGTCTGTTTCTCTCTGGTTCGTTTTTTAGATTCCACACAGAAGTGAAATTGGGTAGTATTTGTCTTTCTCTAAGAATACACTCTAGGTCCATCCTAGTTGTCATGAATGGAAATAACTCATTCTGTTTAGAACTGAGTAAAATCTCATACACACACACCACATAGTCTTTGTCCACTCATCCACAGATGGACACAGGTTGTTTCCATATCCTGGCTATTGTAAATAATGTTGCAATAATCATAGGGGTGCATCCTCCCAAGTATTTTAATGAAAGGCCTGGCCAACTGAATCACAGTCCCAATTCTGAATGTCTGTCTATACATCAAAAAATGCAAGTTAAATGGAACATCATAACACAATGGAACAGGTGTAAATTAAAAATAACAAGAACAACAGTGATAAAAACCAGAGGAGAAGTTAGTAAACTCTTGCTGTAATACTGCTTTAAATTATTTTCCACCTTCTTATTAGCCATACTGCGTAGCAAGGAAAGCTGAGAGGCAAGATGCTCATGTCTTAAAATACTACGCTCCTTATAGTTCTAATACTCCATGTTTTTATTTTTCCACAGAATCTTCTTATGAGTCTTTCACCGTAGTGAAAAAAGCAAATGGGTTTAAGCTGCTACGTTAATGGCTGAGACACAGTTCATTATTTTAAAACTGCAGAGTATAACATTCCATATAAAATATTTTTTGGACATTTGACTGATGCTTTAGAGTCAGGGTTTTTTAAATTGAGAAACAACTTATCCCTGTGTGCCTGTCCTCTCTACAATAAAACTTATTTACTCTAGAAATTGAGACATTTATTAGCAACCAGATTTTCAGTCACTAAAATCAAATGTTCAAATATGTATGTTAAAATAGCATTAAATATTATAGGTCCAGTCCTATTAAGATTCTTTGTTATCCAAGAATAGGCTATTGAAACAGCTTATGTGAGCAGGAATAGAAACCTTCCTTAGAGGGTACCCACTCCCTCTCCTTCTGTTGCAGATCTAGCTATTTCTGTACCTCGTTTCTGGTAATTAAGAATGTGTCGGTCAAGTCACTGGCAGAAATGATCCAGCCCCATCATTCCTTCTTATTCAAAGTAGTGAATTTTCTCTGACCGTGGACACTAAATTTCACAAACCAAATAGAAAATATCTATATTGAAAGCAATATCCCTAATTTTGTTTTTCTAACTGTATATGCCCTATTGAAACCAGGTACTCCCTTTGCCTCCCACCCCCGGTTCATAGACATCCATCAATTCCTCTCTAAATCTTTGATCTTTCTGTCTTCCCTCCCCATTTTTTCTCCTCCCTTCTTTTCTTCCTCCCTCATGTCAACTCATATTCCTTTTTGATTTCAAATACTTTTTGACATCTTTCTGTGGAAACTGTCTACCACTAATAATTTAACAGCCAATTGTAATTGTCTCATAATTGTATGTGGACCTATAAGAAATCCTATTCTAATAAATTGACTTTTCATCCTGACAGCTCTGGGCTATCAAAAATTATTTTTGGTCTGAGGCATCATTCTTCAGAGGAAGACCATTCAGGAATTTGCCATTTAAGAAAAAAATAGAATTGCAAAGTCATGATAACATGGGAAAAGCAACCAGAAAACTGTTCTCTTTGCAATTCTTTCCACTTTACTACAGACATAAGTGTATATATACAGGAATATAATGACATGTAGAGTGACCTACATGACAGTAGTCATGAAAATAGTCAACCTAAGATAGCAGAACCTTGGTGGCCATTTAACAGAGTCTGACAGAACATATAACAGTATCCACACATGTACTCAGTTCTTAGTCACCTTGGACCCCATTGGAAGTTATTTTTTCCAAACAAGACTATTATTGTAGCAACTTACAAAGTAGCAGGAAAGGACAGTCCTGTTGTTCATGAGTGACTTACAGCAGTCATTTTGTACTATGAACATCCCTGGGACTAGCTCTGAGAAAGTCTGAAACCTTCTGCATTCATAAAAAAGTAAAAGACCTGATATAGAAAAGTAACTTCTCTGCCATAGAACACAGTGGGACACAAATAGATAAGTAATTTGGAAAAGAAAAGATAAGAAATGTGCATAGAGGATGCAAATTCATACAAAAACCCTACTATATATTATTTTTATTTTTTTTGAAGATTTTATTTATTTATTTGACAGAGAAAGATCACAAGCAGGCAGAGAGGCAGGCAGAGAGAGAGGAGGAAGCAGGCTCCCCAGCGAGCAGAGAGCCTGATGCGGGGCTCGATCCCAGGACCCTGGGATCATGACCTGAGCCGAAGGCAGAGGCTTTAACCCACTGAGCCACCCAGGCACCCCCCTACTATATATTATTTATAGGTTGTGTATTTAGGGTCCCGGTAAGAGCACGGACTCTAGAGTCAAACAGCCTTAATTTAAGTCAATTCCCCCACCACTTGCAGCTCTGTGACCTTGGGCAAATTTAACTTCTCTGAGCCTCCCTGTCCTCATTTTTTAAATGGGGGTAATAATACACAGTACCCATAAAATCCAGAAGCATAGATGCTATGATATGATTGTACTTTAAAAAAAAATATTGACCCCCTCCAATGAACTTCTGGAGTTTGTTAGAAATTCAGGTTCAACCAGTGAAAAAACGTTGTCTGAGATAACACATCACAGACACATATGCGGGAATGAATCAGTACACCACCTCCCTTGCAGCTCTGCACAGAACATCGAACACATCATAGGCTGCAATGAGTTATAAGTCATGTATAATGTCTTTTGCAGACAGTAAGGATACCTTCTCTGTCTCAAAGGGGTTTTGTAAGTGTTAAATGGGTTCAGGTGTTCAGAGTGTTTACATGTCAAGGCCATGGTGAGCATTATGTAAGTGCTAGATGTTATTGTCATTTACATAGAAGGATGGACTTGGTTCTTATTCTTAATTGTGGTTTTAATAATTCTTGTATAATCCTTTCTTTCTTCTTTTCCATATGAAGTCATACTTTAAAAAACCTCTCCAGGACTTGTTATATGAGGACATCTGGACTGGTATATCCACTGACTTTTGCAGTTGTCATTCTAGGGGCCAGAATGGGAAGATCATATGAGTGGTTCATCTTCTATAATGTTATCCTAAGTACATTTTTCTCTGGGTATCAAATACATTATCATTGTATAAAATACCATTTTCTGTTAGGATGATAACAAACCAGAAGTTCTGCTCCTTTCAGGAATATTCTTTTCAAGAGGCATGTAGTTATTTGTTCAAGGAAAGCAACTTTTAAGTTATGAACTAGAGAACCAGATGAACTATCCATCATTTGTAGACTCTGTACATTAATGATTCAACATGTTATTAAATAAACCAATTATGTGTACCTAAACGCATGTGAGATTGCTTTAAGTCACAGTTTTTGCAGGTTCCTTAAGCAGTAAAACAGGTAAAGAATGATAAGGTATTTAATGAGTGACCTTGATAGCTGCAAAAACTACTCTACCCTGAATCAAGGAAGGCAAAGAGGGCTGGCAGGCCAAGTGGACAGAAGCCAGACTGAACTACAGGGCAACCTGGCATATGGAAGACTCTACCTTAACTAACTTTATTCATCAGGGATAAGCAGTTTGTGGGGAGTTTTACAGTGACTGGAGAATAATTTTTTCCTTACTTTACTTTGTGTCTCCAGAGACTTTTCAGAGAACGTAGTGAAAATGTTAGGACTAGATAAATATAACACTTTTCTTCCAGAGCATGTCCTGTGGATTATCTCATTAGCCCTCCTAAGGAAATAACCACCTAAATTCGGAGTTTGAAAATCCAAACACCCTGCATTCTAAATACCTGTCTTAGAGATTTATAGGGCATATCGATATCAAAGTCTGATAAATTTTATTGTGAAGAAACCCAATTTTGCCTTATCCAGAGATTTCCAATAATATTTAACTATGGAAACTCTCTGTTCATTTGACAGATTGTTACTTATTTATCTATGTTCCATAGAACAGGTTTGGAAAATGCTGCTCTAGAAAAAAAGCTTGCGGAATTCCCCTTTAATCACTGGATGGAAGGCCAATATTCACAGCAGCAGGAGCTAAATTAATTCTGGCTGAACTGCCTCCCTTCAGTTCAGAAATGATCCCCAAATCACTGTTCATTTCACACTGTTCCTCCTTTCAACTGCTACCCTTCATGCCAGCCTCATTTGTCTTTGTGCCTAGATGCCACTACTTTTGCTCAGTTCTCTTGGGGCTGAAAACTTGACTTTGGATTTCCAGTTTGGAAGTTCCACATGAAAGGAGCTTGGAAATTACTACTTTGTCCTAACAACAAGTAAAGAGCTGAATAGACTGAAAAATGAACTATTCCCGGATCTGTAAGAGGGAGAAAACACAAGGCAAGCTGCTGCCCCCAGGTTGAAGAGTCAGACAGACAAATTGAGAGTAGTGGCTTAGCCGGGCAGAGATTCAGGAGTAGAAAACTTCACCAGAACCAGTGCCAGGGGAAAGAAAACCTGAACTGTAACTGATAAACTGCTGGAGGCTCCGTGTGGACAAGTTTGAGAATGAAACACTCCAGGGGGATCTAGTCATAGAGAGGCTCCCTCAATATTGATTTACTTTCAGGAGCTGGACTGGATTCCCATCGAAAATATCAGAGAAAAGTTACCTTCAGCTTCTGAAAGGGGAAGGGGAAAAAGAGCCATTCTGAAATATGTCAGAGTACTCTGCTTGTCACAAGCCTGTCCTCAGGGAAAACTAGTTAACCAAAGCCTAACTTTCTGGGGGTATTATCAGAGCCTAACTAACTTCAGGAAAAGAAATACCCAGCTCCAGCTAGCTCTAGCCTTCCAAGGGGGAACAACTCCAACTCACTCTAGACATCATGTCCCACCTAAGGGGGTGGGAGCATGGTACTGAGGTATGTTTGTGAAGTCACAGTCCAAAGGCATACCTCACTAAAAGACTGGACCTAATCATAGGGCTACGGAATGCTTCCCTTCCCCCTACACCTAACCACCACATTGCTAAAGGACTATTTACAGAAGTTCCTTTGACCAGCACATCATATCTGGCTATCAAGAAAAAAAACCCACAAAGCATACCAAAAGGCAAAGCACAATTTGAAGAGGTAAAACAAGCAATATATCAGGGATGTTGGAATTATCAGGTAGGGAATTTAAAGCAACTATGATTAATATGCTAAGGGTCATAATGAATAAAGTAGACAGCATGCAAGAACAGATGAGCAATGTAAGCAGAGAGATGGAAATTCCAAGAAAGAACCCAAAATAAATGCTAGAGATCAAGAACACTGTAACAGAAATGAACAATGCTTTTGGTGGGCTTATTAGACAGGACATGACTGAGTAAGGAATCTGAACTAGACGATATATCAACAGAATGCTTGAAAACCAAAAAGCAAAAGGAACAAAGATGGAAAAAACAGAATATCCAAGGACTGTGGGACAATTATGCAACATGTAACATGCATGTAATAGGAATACCAGAAGGAGAAGACAGACAGAAAGGAACAGAAGTTTGAAATAATAATGAGTGAGAATTTCCCCTAAATTAATGTCAGATACCAAGCCACATATTGGGGAAGCTCATTTATTCAAGTACAATAAATGCCAAGAAAAAAAAAA
>RCUC01088299.1:0-17919 GCA_003697995.1 Taxidea taxus jeffersonii | reverse complement strand
CGGGGCGGGGCGGGGGTGTCGTCGTGTGCGGGCCGCCTTCGCCGTATCACTGGGAAAGTTTGATTTCTGACGGAGGCAGACGGAATCGGGCGTCGATGCAGACAGAGCCCCTTGGGTGGTGATCCTGGAAGCGGTGGTGAAACTGGGATGTTTGGTTGTCCTGTGGGGCCGAGTTTCACCTGTGGGACAGATCCGTGCGCGACTAGCATTCTCTGGTTCATCTGCAGCCTGGCCTCCGTGCGTGCACGCTAAGGAGCATTCAGGGCCTCTCTTTCGTTGGCAGGAGATCAGAAATCTTGAGAAACAGCCTGACTGCAGATGCTGGGGATTTAGATAATTTGGCAAGTCAGAAGAATGACAATGTCATCAGCATTCTATAGTATTAAACGTTACTTAAAAAGTCGTGAAGCGTCAGAAACGCCAATGAGATGTGATGCTCAAACTGCCCAGTTGCCCCTTTGGAGTAATTAAAAAGGACCTTTATAATTTTACACAAAGTTTACCAAATGATTATGTATGCTTTTTATGAGAATACTAATTAATCTGCTTTTGGTTCGGAGTTAATTCAGAATTGTGGCTTTCTCGCTGCCTGCCTTTCTGGGATGATTTTACTTAGACTTGACAGGAAATTGTGGCAAAACTAGGCTCCTTAATTTCCAATTTAAAAAAAGGAAAGCTGTAGGTGGCATGATATTTGATGATTTGATGTTGATTAATAAAGCATGAAATTATTTTATAAGCACATAGATTATTTTGTTTCACATTGTGTTTTAGATAATAATTGACAAATGTTTAGTGTGTCAGAGGTCACTGTGGTTGAGTTGATTCAACTTTTTTGTAGTGCAGGTTGTGTTTCATTTTTATAAAAGATAGCTTTTTTATATTTATTTGCTGTATTTTCCCATTTTCTCTGGCTTGCACTACAGGTCCACATTCCACCTAGAGATTTTTATACCTTAATTTTATCCTGTTTTCTAGAAATGCAGAGTATTTTTCTTGCTATTATCAGCATGCCTGTTTGCATTTTATACATTTGGAACACTAAGTGCATCTCTCTCAACTTAAATCTTAGCACTTACTGAACTGAGCATTCTTTTTCTTAAAATAGCATAAAAATAAAGAGAAATGCATAGTATAAAAAGGTAGAACCTGTCTGCTTAGAAAACATGAACATCTCTGTTTAAGTTAAATCCTAGAATACATTTTGTAAAATATTTAAATGAAAATAATTGAGTTGATGACTAATAAAACCAAACCAAGGTAGAATAAAATGAATGTACAGAAGTAGGTTCTTTTTGCTTTCAATCCATACCATAATCCCTAATGTCAGATTTGGTCACATGTGTATGTACTGTTGGTGTTACCAGTTGCTTGCATGTTCCTCCAGGGAGAGTTTAGCTTATGCAAGCCAATATGAATGTAAATATTCACCCTTTATTAGAATGGTAGCACACTGTACTTGTTCTATATCCTTTTTTAAAACTGAATAATTAGGCCCATTCAGAGCATCCCCCTTCAAATCCTTGCTGTAATATACAATGATGAATAAGCCTGTGTGTATTTCAAGTGTGTGTGTGTGTGTATGTGTGTGTATGTGTGTGTGTGTCCTAAAAGTGGAATTGCTGCGTTAAAGGATGTGGTGCATTTGCAATACTGAAGAATGCTATTAAATTTCCTTCATTACGTACCCTATGTGTGAAAAATTACTTTTTCCATGCTTTTAAGACCCCACTGCATGTTCTTTTTGTTCATTAACAGTTTATCCTTTCCATTTTTCTGTTGGGTTGTTGATTTTTTTTTTTTAACTTATTATTTATTTGACAGACAGAGATCACAAGCAGGCAGAGACGCAGGCAGAGAGAGAGGAGGAGGAAGCAGGCTTCTGGCTGAGCAGAGAGCCCGATGCGGGGCTCGATCCCAGGATCTGGGATCATGACCCGAGCGGAAGGCAGAGGCTTTAACCCACTGAGCCACCCAGGCGCCCCGGGTTGTTGATTTTTTAAAAATTCATTTGTATGTACTCCATATCAAGGCAGTTACTCATTTTAATATGAATAGTATGTTTTCTTAATTGGTTATTTGTCTTATGACTTTGTTTATGGTGGCTTTTGCTATGCAGAAAGTGGTTATTTTTATGCAATTGAATTTGTCAACCCTCTGTGACTTATATTTACATCATATCTTGGTCTTTCTACTCTTCAATATTAAAAAGAAAAAAATTCTACCTCATTTCTTTTAGTTTTTTAATTTGTTTCATTTTTTTAACATTCAAGTTAAATGATCCGTATAGAATCTATTCTAGTATAATATCTTGCTTTTTTTTCCTCCCCCATTATTACTGAATTTGAATCTTAAAGCAGTCATTTTAATTATCATGGAAATAATCACAATATGCTCCGCACAACTTTGATTTGAGGACAAAAATCTTAGAAGTGTATTTCATAAATATTTTTTCTTGTTTAAACAGCTTATGTATCTGAAAGAGATGCGTTAGCAATAGACTGACCTATATAAATATTTTATAGTATGTGAAATATAGAATCTTAACATGCTAAATTATATGTAGGAAAAAATCATTTAAAATAGTCTGAATAGTACCATAGTTTAGAGCTCACTCAACAGAGGTTATGTTTATACACATATACATAAGTGTAGTTCATAATTATCAACTGTGGGTAAAATACAGTTGAGAATTTGTCCTGTACTAGCTGAATCTGGAGATAGCTGCCTCTTTTAATCATAAAATAAGACTATTTTTGTTGTTGAAATTTATCTTAATTACTAAATGGAGCTTCAGATTTCTGAAAGGGGTAATTAAATGACTGTAAATGCCATTTCAAGTCCAGTCAATTATATGTGCAATTATATGTACAATTATATGTACAGTGAGAATAGGCTATTCCGTTTTCACCTAGTTCAGACTAGGAAAATTGAGTAATTAAAATTAAGGGGGTGTATTTCAAGAACTAGTAGATGTACTGCAAACAAATATTGTAAGCAGACATTTTGGAAGAGGGTTCCACTTAAACTGTTCCTACACTTAACATTTGTAGTGGAGGAAATGCTTGATTGTTAGTTATCTCTGATATGGGAGGCTGTGGTTATTTTTGCTGCCTTTTCTCTAGGCTGCTCTGACTTTGGAACAATGAATTCTGTAAATGAGCAACCAAATATGTACAAGAGCATCTTATTAATGTTTCAGGACCCTGAAAAAATATTGCTATTTCTAAAAACATTTAGAGTTACAAATATAGCAACTGAAAAATATCTTCAAAAAAATTCCTTTGGTTTCCGCTAAGAACAGAAGTTTGAGATGTTTGGGGTGCCTGAATGGCTTAGTTGGTTAAATGTCCGACTCTTGATTTGGCTCAGGTCATAATCTCAGGGTCATGAGATTGAGCCCTGCATTGAGCTCCTTGCTAAGTGAGATGCTCTCTGTCCCTACCCCCCACCCTGCCTTCTCAGGCGCTCACATGTTTTCTCTCAAATAAATAAATAAATCTTTAAGAAAAAAATAGAAGTTCGAGATGTTTAGAAAGCATAAAGGATTATGTTTTGTCTCAGTTGTGGTTTTGAAAATGAGGGTTTTGTGTTTCCCTCTTAGAGTTTGGAGTATGTTTGAAAAGATGTTAATATTATAGCAATGATTTTGGGGTAATGTAAATAATTAAGATCACAAATCGTTATGTGTAAACTCATGATACTTAATTGACCACTGTTTACTCAATTTAATTAAAGTTGATGCCAACCTTTGATTACAAATGTTTAACTTAAAGTTTTATTCAGACAGTTTCCTAGAGTTATCTCTGCCTTATATTTCTTGTGTTCTTGAAGGAAGAACACAGTAAAGAAGACCTGTATTTATACTTTTGATGTCAACCCAGGTCATCATGGAGATTTGAATTCCTGAATTTTATTATAATACTTATATATTATAATAATATACAATATTGTATATTATAATATACTTATAATATAATAATTATATAATATGTAATATCATAATAGAATGTTTGAGTTGCTTTGGTACATCTTTTGGTACATGATGGGTCCAATAATTTACATGATGAGTAACAATTTAAATTCTTTATTATTTTTTTTAAGATTTATTTATTTATTTGACAGAGGGAGAGAGAGAGAGAAAGAGATAGACAGAGATCACAAGTAGGGAGAGAGGCAGGCAGAGAGAGAGGGGGAAGCAGGCTCCCTGCCAAGCAGAGAGCCCAATGTGGAGTTCCATGCCAGGATCCTGAGATCACGGCCTGAGTCGAAGGCAGAGGCTTAACCCACTGAGCCACTCAGGTGCCCCAACAATTTAAATTATTTAAATGAGAGTGATACAGTGATTATATATCTGTACATATTCTCTGTATATATATATGCATATATATACAGAGTATATATATATACTCTGTATATACGTATATATCTGTATATACATATATATCTGTATATATTCATATAATCATACATGATTATATATCTGTACATATATATCTGTACATATTCTCAAATTTAAAATGATTAGTTCAGGAATTGGACCTAGGTAAGCAGTTACCTTATTTAATTTGGAAAACATTTATGGAACACATAATTTCACTTAAGAGTGAATTAATAATTAGGTCCAGATAGATAAGAAATAGATAATTCCAAGCTGGGAGCGGAAAATGTGCAAATTGAGCCTGGAGTCTTTTGTCCCCCTTGAAAGCAAGGAGACTATCAAAGATTAGGACTCAGGAGTCAACTTGAAGAGGTTCCCACTTGACCCATGATGGGACAGTTCCATCAGCAATAAGGATAATATGACAGTGTATCAGAATCTTGAAATCTGTGATTTCGTAATAATGATTAGAAAAACAGGAGAAAGTTGTCACTTTTGGAGGATGCTAGAGAGCTGATGTATTCTTTTAAGAACCAGAAAATAAAGACAAAGAAAGAGGTATGCTTTTCCTCAGGCTAACTGAGTATTTGATGAGAGAAGTTCCTCTTTTATGCAGGGTGTTTTATCCCGCTAAGAGAAGAAGAAGGGAGACGGAATTAGTTTATCACAGTTTCACACTTTCTAATGAATTGATGGATCTAGGGCAGAGACAGTGATTATCATTGGCTACTAATGTCTCAAAAAGAAAGCAAGCCAGATGTAATTTATCTCCGGATGGAAATATTCATTACTGCCTGTGAATATAGTCTTGCCAAAAGAACCAAACCTGAATATGACAGGCTTCTAGATCTTTCTTCCATTTAACAGAAAATACAGGGATGGAGAAAGTGGGGATGCAATGAGTGTAATTATGATCGTGGGAAACTCTTGGAACAAATGGCCTAGTTTCTTCAAAAATAAATTATAAGAAGAAAAAAATGGGGGAGAAATCTGGAGATTAAAAGAGACTTAGGAGACATATTAGCTAATTATAATGATAGACTTCATGTAGACCTTGATTAATAAAAATAGGGACACCTGGATGGCTTAGTCTGTTAAGCATCTGACTTTGCTCAGGTCATGACCTCAGGGTCCTGGGATTGAGCCCCACATAGGGCTCGCTGCTCAGAGGAAGGTCAGCTTCTCTCACTTTCCCTGGGTAATGTGGTTGTATGTTTGCAAAGTTTGAAAGAAAAAATCTTTCAGAGAAACACCTGGAAGTGTACTATCTACAGATGAAATGATGTGAAGTGGGATTTGTTTCCAAATAATTCATGAATGATCGGGTAGGAGAAGTGAGTAGGGGGTACAAGTTGAAATGGGACTGGTCATAAATTGTTATAGTTGGCTGGTTCATGATACTATTGTATTTACTTTTTGTGATGCGACTGTATTTTCTATATATTCTCAAATTTCTATAATAAGGAAAATCTAGTCACAGCCTTCAAATTTTTAAGAGAGCTAAACAAAAACCAATAATACCTTATGTTAAAGCCATTGATAGAGGTGTATATAAATTGCTGTGGGAGCGCAGATGCGTAGGGTGCGGTCAGGGAAGAGGCAGGAAGGTGAAGGTGAACCTGGGCCAGATGGACAGTCTGAAGGGCTTTCCAGGCAAGAGAACAGCCAAGTGCAGCGGTGTGGAGCTGTGAAATTAGAGAGTGCTCTGAGGGAGCACCAGGTTTGGAAAGGAGCTTTGGTATTTTGGGAGGGGGTGGTGCAGATGACGTATGGACGAGAATTTGGACGGGGCAGCTGGGGGAAATAGTTAAAGGAAGGCTTTGCCTTTTTGTTTTTTTAACTTGAGTTAAAAATTTGGATTCCTCGACAAGTTTAAATCCTTGTTCAGAGAGATTTCTAATTGGGGTGGGTAAAGTTTCATCTGAAGAAGTTATTCTGTTGGTGAGGTATTACAAGTTCACCCTCTTCTCCTTTCCCCTAGAATTATCTAATAGCCAGCAACATTATTCTTATCAGCCCTGTTTAATTTACAGTGGAATGCTTGGTGAAGAAATCTACATCCAAGAATTTTAGACTTAAACATTATAATTCATGTGTTTTATCTCTATCATAATGGAGGATTTAAGTATCCTGTTAGGAATCATGCAAACATTTGCCCAGACACCTAAGGAATGTAACAAATGGTTGAAAAATTCCACCTGCCTGAGCTTACTTATGCAAGAGCAATCAAATTGATTTCTTTTTTTTTTTTTTAAAGATTTTATTTATTTATTTATGAGAGAGAGAGTGCGTGCGAGCTCAGGCAGACAGAGTGGTAGGCAGAGGGAGAAGCAGGCTCCCCGCCGAGCAAGGAGCTGGATGTGGGACTCCATCCCAGGACGCTGGGATCATGACCTGAGCCGAAGGCAGCCGCTTAACCAACTGAGCCACCCAGGCCTCCCTCAAATTGATTTCTGTAGGGAATTTAATTTGCCAAAAAATGATGATTGAGATGCACTTACTGAAACTGTAAATAGAAAGGTGGGCTAATATATGCTTATTGCCTCATTTTCCTAAATCATAAAATAACTAAATGCTTTATATACGTCTAGGCTTAAATATATAACACAAAAATACAGGAATAAATTTATCTGTTGTTCCAAAAACGGTTTTGTCTTTTGGACTTTTGTTATCCTCACAAATGGTGTTGGGAAAATTGGACAGCAACATGAAGAGAAAAAAAAAATGAAATTGGACTTTTGTTATCTTCAGAAATCTTGAATATTACTGACGTTGACTAATTTATTCCTGAATGCTATGGTCTCCGAAATGATGTGCAAAAGATGAACTGATATAGTTTAGTTACTAAAGCTCTGGCAAAAGATGCGATATGATGAGCTGTAATTATACAATCGAATCAGACCTGCTAAGTGCCCTTGAGAGAGAGTTAGTGTGTGACTGAACCTGTCAAGATAAATGGCTGTCTATTGTTTTAAAAATCTTGCCCCACTCTCCAAAGGTCATACATGTTCAGGGTAGAAAACAAAATACAGTTGAAGAAAAAGAATAAAACATGTCACCATGCCATATCATAAACCACTGCTTGTGCTCTTTTTAAATTTTCCAGATTGCCTCTTTGTTGTTCAATCAGCATTTAATTACCTTGATGCTGTAGTAATGATATATGTATAATTTCTTGAATCATATTTGATTCTAATAACCCCCATATTTAAAATTATAAGTCATTTGGAATGATTGGAGCAGATGTGAACGTCCCATTAGGAATACTAAGTAAATGCTAGTGAATTACTTAAAAAGAAATTAGCTATAAGAAATCTAGTGCCCATAGCCAATATTTATTGAGCATGTATGCCCCAGCATTGTTCCAAGTGCTTTACCTTAGCTTACTTAAAACTTCACAGCAACCCTAAGAAGTGGGTACCATTGCCATCATTTTACTTGCCTCAAGTGCCATACCTAGTAAGTGGAGATCAGGTAGCCTGACCCTGGAACTCATGTTTTTAACTATTGTGAACTGATAGAATTTCAAATTTAAAGCTATGGCATTTGTATCTCGAGCTATATACCAAAGAAAACTGGAGGGAGGGGTGTTTAGGGAGAAGGAAGGCCTTTTATGTCAAGTCTCAAAACCAATTTGTGTTCCTTCCAGCAGTGTATAAAATTGTTGCATTCATTACACCTTTCCAGTAATATGATTTAGAAAATATTTGTCAACTTGATTGGAAAAATAATACAGCTTTAACAAAATACAGCCTTAATCTGTGTTTTTGATTTTTAGGCAGCGTGGACATACATTTCTATGCTTATTGGCACTTTCACTTCTTCTTTTAGGAACTATTTGTGTTCTTTGACCATTTTTTTCCTTTTGATGCCTTGTTCATGTTGATCTCTAAGGGCGTTACATTTTAATTTTTGCAACTTGGCTTATTATAGCTTTGAGGGTAGTGTGTGTCTCATTATAGCTGTGTTGCTGACACTTTCCCTTGTATTCCAGTTTTTGTTTTATGTACTTAATTTATGATAATTGATACATTAAGACTGTTGGTTATTTTGTATTCACTGTGGAATGTAACTAGTGGTATAAAAGTCCTTAATTTGTCCCATTAAACTTTTGTCTTGGATTCTCCTTTGTCATATTATCTATGATATTCTTACCTGTTTTGCCTTTTTGCTTTTGTGTGTGTGTGTGTGTGTGTATTTGCCCAACATAGTATCCTACAGTTCTTGGTTTTAAATATTTAGGAGGATGTATGGGTGAAACAGGTGCTGAGAATCCAGTAGAACTGAAAGTGTGGGCTTACTGTCTGGAGATGTGCATGTGCAAGTGCATGCCATGGGGTATACACTTTTTTTTTTTGGTGGGGGGGTGATATGTTTTTAATATTGACCTTATTGATATGTTGTCAGGATTTGACATTACCTCTGTGGTAAGGTTTTCCCGTTCAGGTGCACAAATAATTATTTTTTTCAATCTCAGTGACTTTTGGTTCATTTTTTTTTTTCCAACCAGATTGTGACATTATTAGAGAGAGGGAAGAGGGGAAGGACATGTACATCATGCTTTCTAAACTAAAAAAGTGAGTGTATAATTTTTCTTCTAGTTTGTTTTTGTTATTCCATGATTTTCTCATCTGCAGGGTACTTACCTTGTACAGAGTTTGGAGGTCCTTTGAAAAATGAGTCTCCAGTGGAGAAGCCTGGTGGGTGTAGTTGGGTTCTAGTGAGGGTATCACGAACTGATCTTTTTAGCCCTGTAAGGGAGGAAAAGCCCGCAAACACTTGCTAATTTACATGTGAGAGATATTTTTAATGAGAGCACTTTTTATGATTCATCTCTTTTTCTTAACATTAGATTCTTTTTAAAAATTAACATTTTATATTTAAAAAAGGACTTTATGATATAGAAACATTTGTGGCAATGGCTACGTAGATAAAGATGGAAAATGGAGTGTTTCCTCAGCCTTAGGAAAGCCAAATTGTGGGCCAAAGAGTGTCCATTCACAGCTCCTGCAGCTCTGCCTGGGGCAGAATGGAGGCAGAGGCAGTGTGTCAGGCCACTGGAGTCTGAGTCTTGCTGCCCCTTTGTGACCTTAGGCAAGTTACTGAAATATATTTGTTTCCTCACTTGGAAAATGGGATTAATAATTATAGTTAAGAACTCAGTATTAGTTCTCTTTATTACTAACTGAAAAATCTCACCAAGGGTCTTTCCATTTTTATCCTTCATAACCAGATGAACAGCAGTCTTTCCTGATCTTTTCCTTTCCCATTAATACATGTTCTTGTAGACCTTTAGATCTAGATCTTCAAAAGACTATCTACTCTAGCCTCTTGCACAAGAGGTGCCTTTACTTTTCATTTGTTTCTTGAAGGCCTAGGCTAAGCATGAGGGAATGAGAAGCAGAGGAAGACAAGAGGCTCAAAGTATGGTGGGGGAGTTCTATAAACAGGTAATAGAAAGTCATAACTGCTGTGACAGGGGACTGTTCTCAGTGCTGATCTAGTCTGGGACTGAGGAGTTGGTAAAGGTGGGTTTTTTCTTTCCTAAATAGGATGAGCTGCTGTTGCTGTTTTTTTAAAAAAGTTGAGGTGAGATTCACAGAACATAAAATTAATAATTTTATTTTATTTATTTTTAATTTATTTTTATTTTTAAAAAATATTTATTTATTAGAGAGAGCGCACAAGCAGTGGGGAGGGGCGGAGGGAGAGGGAGAAGCAGAGCAAGGAGCCCCATGTGGGGACTCCATCCCAGGTCCCTGGGATCATGACCTGAAGCCAAAGGCAGATGCTTAATTGACTGAGCTACCTAGGTGCCCCTAAAATTAATCATTTTAAAGTGAACAGTTCAGTGGCATATACCGTGTTCACAATATTATGTCACTACCATCTCTGTCTAGTTCTAGAATATTCTCATCACCCCAGAAGGTAACCCTGTACCCATTAAGCAGTCGCTTATGTGATCCAGGAAAGGATGAAATTGCTCTCCAAGGGAACAGCAAGAGCAGAGGCGTGGGGTGAAGAGTAAGTTGGGGGAGAGGGCAGTTGGTTTGCAGCTTAGCTTTGGTGAACCCTAGAATAATAGGCAAGGGGATGGAGTAGGAGATAGGAGGGGAGATTGGGGCTAAATCTTGGAATGGCTTAAAATATGCCATATTTTCAGAGTGTTGGACTTTGTCCTGTGTGTTCAGAAGTTGGGAATCACAGGATCAAAGGTCTTTTGGATGGCTTACTTGGTAGCTCTGTTCAGGATCTTGAAGGGGTCAAGTTTGGCAGCAGATGGCTGGTGTATGAGGCTGCTACCATAGTTAGGCAGGAATTCCTGAGGGCCAGAATCATTCTGCAAGGGACAGAGAGGAGGGCACCGTGAGAGAAACTGGTTATGAGCCCCAGAGAAGTTGTGACTTGTTAAAGTCACACATGGTCAACAGATAAAAGCCCCTGCCTGCTGGCCCTGAGCGATTCCCACTAAGCCCCCGGGGCATGCTGCAGTGTTCCGGAGGTGCAGTCCCTGGCTAGAGGTATTTGTGTTCTAGAAGA
Organism: Taxidea taxus jeffersonii; assembly: GCA_003697995.1. Taxonomy (NCBI): domain Eukaryota; kingdom Metazoa; phylum Chordata; class Mammalia; order Carnivora; family Mustelidae; genus Taxidea; species Taxidea taxus. The sequence goes on along the minus strand of RCUC01088299.1, from coordinate 6,998 downwards.
CCACCTGTGTCTTCTTTCTGTGTATGCTAGCATGTTAGCCTTGTTTTCATGTGACTTGCTATATAACCAGGTTGGATGCGTAGCTCAATGTTCTGATGGTGTTGCTTGCAAAAATATTTCTGAAAGTTTAACTTATGATGCTAATAATCATAAACACAGATGCTGAATATATATCTAATTTTTCTCCAACTTTTATTATGAAAAATTGAAATAGAAAATTAGAAAGAATAGCACAGTGAACTAGGATCTGCCTGCTCACTACCTAGATTCAACAGTTAACATTCTGCTGCATTTTGCTCTATCTATATATGTATATGTATATAAAGATAGAAAATAGGCATGCATTTTTCATTGAGCCTTTTGAAAATGAGTTATAGACATTATATTTTACCTTTAAATACTGTAGCATCCATCACTTAAGAATAAGACATCCTACTTATCTACAATATAATAATGATATTTTGAACTGTAGGTTTTATTTATAGATAAGGAAACTTAGGCACTATATGACTTATGAGGTTGAAGCAAAATTGGAAGAAATAATGTTTTCCAATTCCTTAGACTTCTTTATCCTACATTGTATGTGATAATACTCTGTCTCAAATTTTAGTAATATTAATGCATTATTTTGATGATTTTTGTCACATTCCTAAAATGCTCCTGCTAATGGTTAATATTCTTTTAAAATGATTCACTTAAAAAACACTGAAATATTGATAAATTTATTTAGAAAGAAACTGGATGAAGGATAGAAAGAAAAGGGGGTCCTAGTGGTCCTCTGTAGAAATTATCTCTTAAAGATGAGCATCTCCAGGGAAGGAGGAGTAATAGAGGGGTGGGGACAGATGGGAAAAGGAGGTTAGTGTGCAAGCACAAGGCTGCAGGCAGGGCGTGAGTACTTGTGCTCTGCCTGTCTGGTCTCTAGATTGATCCAGAGATCAGGGCATTGGTGCTGGCTCCTCCTATTGAACCTTTTCTTACTTAAGTTGGGCTTCTCTTGTTTCTCTTTCCAGTCTCCAGGCTCCACTGCTATATCTGTCCCTGCTTGCAGGCTGATCCTGAATGATCTGGAACCTTAGGAGGACCTGTCAGTCGACTGTCCCTTGTCTCAGTGAGGTGTATATACTGTATGCGTTGAATAGACTATACTGAGAAAAATGTCAATTTCAGTATTCTGCCACTAAGTGAATACTTTCCTGTTTGTGGAATGATTTTTTTTTTAACTTTTTTTTAGATTTTATTTATTTATTTGAGAGAGAGAGAGAGAGAGATAGAGTGAGACAGCATGAGAGGGGAGGTCAGAGGGAGAAGCGGACTCCCCATGGAACTGGGAGCCCGATGTGGGACTCGATCCCAGGACTCCAGGATCATGACCTGAGCGGAAGGCAGTTGCTTAACCAACTGAGCCACCCAGGTGCCCCAGATTTTTTTTTTCAACTTCCCTTTATTGGGAATAATAATTTGTTGAAATTCTTAATTAAATAATCATTCAGTCATTAGAATTGAAGAATGCACATTTTAAAAAAAATCATTCATTCTTTAAGTGTACTGTATCCCAGACCCTGCATTGCCTATGGAATATAAACACAAAATTCATAATCATATTCAAGATTATTTGGAGTTTTTCTTCAGTTTGTTTTCTCTAAGCTCAACTATCACCTGGAATTATATTTAAGAAAATAATACCATTTTTGGATGGATAGTAGCTTATTCAAATACTTAAATACTTATGTGAACATATAAATTACTAATGTGTCCAATATTTTATTTGACTACTAAATAAATATTCTAGTTTAGAATATTAGATACATGGCCATTTGTCTTTTTAAATTTCTTGTAGCTTTGGGTTTTTTATTGGTCTATTTCATAAGAATTTTTTAAAAAATCAATGCTTTTCTTTGACAAATTATTCTATGATTTTATTTTTCCTTGTGTAAATAAAAAAATGTTATGCAATTTTAGAAGCATCTTTCATTTTAGTGTCCATACCATTTAAGTAGAAATATTCTTAGGCAAAAGATCGGGAATAACAAGAAGATGTCAGAAAATCTTGGTTTGAGTCCAGGCACTGCTATTGAAAAACTCTGTGACTTTGGGCAAATTAGTTTTTTGTTTTTTTTTAAGATTTTATTTATTTGTCAGAGAGAGAGAGAGAGAGAACGAGAGAGCACAGCAGGGGGAGTGGCAGGCAAAGGGAGAAGCAGGCTCCCTCTGGGATCATGACCCGAGCCACCCACGCATTCCCTTGGGCAAATTACTTTTAAGTTTCAATTCTTTCTCTTGTTAGGTGGGGATAATTTTACTTGACTTTCTACCCTACCAGAGATTTTAGGTACTAAAAAGAATGAAAACCTTTTGGAAGCTGTAGAACAATATAAATAGAAATGTAAGCAGTGATATTATCTGTCAGTTAAAATAGTACGTTAGTGTTTGTTAGGTGTCCCTAAAGTTGTACTGAGCCAATTCTGAAAATACAGAAGATGTTGCTCACATCTTCATGAGGTGAAGAGTCAACTTTATTATTTTATTTGTAGAATGGAAAGATCTTCTGAATTCTAATTTGAATCGCTTATCCTATTAATTGCATGAGTGGAGAATAAGAAGAGTACAACTTTTGTTTTGTACAAAGGAGTTTTGAGTTGGTTAGCTGAATAACACACTTGAGAGGGAGAAATCTTTGTAAGTTTACAAAATGCCCATTTTCCCCCACTGAACTTTCATTGTAGAGTAGCACAATGAATGAGAACCTTGCAAGCTGTGGAAAACATGACACTTGTGCATTTGATAAGAGGTTAAGCTATGGCTAGTATTTTATATTCATGGCTGTTAGGAGCTTCTCATTCCATGGTGTCATTCATAGCTATCAATGTGTTCTTTCTACTGTTAGTACCAATAGGGAGAATCCTGGCTTATTTTGCTGGAAACCAGTCTTGGGAATTCTGTTGAGAGACTCTACTTGTATATTTGCCACTGTGTGAGTTACAATTACTCTGAGATTTAAAGTTTCAGCAAAAATCAGTTCTACCAATATTTAACAGACTTTTTTTGTTTGTTTGTTTTTTTGCCTGCACTTTTATTGCCTACACTCATTTTCTTGTGACTCCTAAGAACAGTTATCCCATCTTTTGCAGACTGCCCCACCTTGGGTCCACTGGCAGCCTCCTGGCAGGCTGTGGGTAATTTTTAGCTCAAGAGTAGCTGAGATTTAGAAAGACTTCTTTTCCCTGGCAAGGGGGGGGGGGTGAATTTTCTGAAGGCTAACAAACGTATTTATGATCTGTTACATTGTACTTGCATTCAACAAGTATTTATTTAGCACGCACTATGTGCCAGGTTCTTTTCTTTTTCCTTCCTCCCGTTCTTCTTGCCTGCCTGCCTGCCTCTCTCTTCCTTCTTTTTCTTCCACTTCCTTTTCTTCCTTTCTTCCTCTCCTCTTCTTCTTTCTCCTCTTTTTTTTCCCCTTCACTAGATTTGTGTGCTGGGGATGGGAACCATCTTATACCAAAGAACTTAGCTGACTCCAGCCTGATCCTTAGTTGTATCCTTAGTCTTAGTTTTTAATGAACTTTTGTGGAATAATCAGTATATGAGCTGGTTTTTCTTTTTCTTTCTTTTTTTAAGATTTATTTATTTGACACAGAGAGAGAGAGATCACAAGTAGGCAGAGAGGCAGGCAGAGAGGGGGAAGCAGGCTCCCTGCTGTGCAAAAAACCTGATGCGGATGATGCAGGGCTGCTTCTCCCTTTGCCTGCCTGAGATCATGACCTGAGCTGAAGGCAGAGGCTTAACTCACTGAGCCACCCAGGCGCCCCTGGTTTTTCATTTGGCTCATTTACCTCTTCTAATCTTTATATCTAGAATGAAACTGGAGTTTTGTGTTATAGAAATTCCCACTGGATTCAGAGTTCTTTGCTTCTTGTTTCCCCAGGCATTCATTATGATTTGTCACTTAAGTGGCACTAACCTTTATTTCCATTTTTATGGCTCATTATTTTCTAAATGTTCAACTTCTTGTTGTGACTAGAAAATTGGCCCCCCAAAAGGTGACAGTTTTGCAAAAACATCTTTCTGTTTTTAAACCAGGAGAAACTTCAGTTCTCTTTTTTTTATTTAACCAATTTAAAAATCCATATTATTTTCTTTTCTCTCCAAGTTTTAAAATAACCTTCACTTTATTTCTTTAATGCATTTAAATATTTGATTTGTAGTATTTTAGAATTGGGAAGGACCCCACAGTTTTTCCAGTCCAGTGGCAAAATTACCTTCAAGCTTTTTAGGCACAACCCACAATTGGAAGTACATTTTCTATTGTGATACAAAGATGTGGTAGACAGAATTCTAAAAATGACCGCCCATGAACCACCAACGCCCCCACCCCAGGACTTTGACTATGATATAATATGCCTATGATTATGTTGTTACATGGCAAAAGAGACTTTGCAGATGTAATTTAAGGTTGTAATCACTTGACTTTGAGGTGGCCAATAAAGGAGATTATCCAAGTGGACCTATTCTAATCACATGAACCCTTTAAAAACTGATCTTTCCCTGACTCACAGCAGAACTAAAAGAGAGGTTTGAAGGACAAGAGAGGTTTGTTATGTCGTTGCTGGCTTGAGGGTGTATGGGCTGTGGGAGAAGAAATGCCAGTGGCCTTCAGGAGCTGTGAGAAAGAGGCTCTGGTCTGACAGCCAGCAAGAAAATGGGTGCCTCGGTCCTGCAGCCGTAGGGAACTAAATTCCACCAACAGCTTGAATGAGCCTGGGGAAGCAAATTCATCCCCAGGTAGGAGCCCGGACTGGCTGGCCTGGCTGGCACCTTGACTTGTGAGACCCTGAACAAAGAACCCAGTTGGTCCCACCTGGACTTCTAACCTACACAACTGTGAAGTAATAAGTAAGTGTTGTTTTAAAGCCTCTTAACTTTGTGGTGTATTTTTACACAGTAGTAGAAAACTACTATGCAAGAGCATTTTGCAACCATATGAAGTTCTGTGGAAGAGATGGAATTCTTATAAGAGAAAAAATCAGGATAAAAAAATGTAGTTATAGCCTGATAATAATGATATAAAATATTCACTTGGGAAGAGATCAGTAGGGGATATACAAAGATGAGCATTGTCACGAATTTTGACATTTTTATTTTCCATTTTTTGTCATGTTACTTTTTATAATTAAAATAGTTTTATCTTATTAGAATTTATAATAAATCTATGTAAAACTAGGAACTTAATTTTATTTGGGAATTTATTACTGGGAACATGCAGATTCATAGGCCTGAAAGACACTTACTGGCAAGCATTACATGTGAAAAAGCGTTACATGTGAATGTTCCTCCTAATTTTGCTTAATTATCGAATATCACGAAGCTCATTGGTAGCAAGAACCCCTATATTTCCTGGCATTTACCATATCATTCATTTGCTGAGGAAATAGCTTTTGGTGGCTCCTCTTGTATTGATGAGGAGAATGCACAGGCCTGCACGTTTTTTAAATTTTTTATTTTTTTAAGATTTATTTTATTTTTTATTTTTTTGTCAGAGAGACAGAGCGAGAGCGAGTACGGGCAGACAGAGAGGCAGGCAGAGGCAGAGGGAGAAGCAGGCCCCCTGCCGAGCAAGAAGCCCGATGTAGGACTCGATCCCAGGACGCTGGGATCATGACCTGTGTCGAAGGCAGCTGCTTAAACAACTGAGCCACCCAGGCGTCCCGCCTGCACGTTTTTTAAAGAGTTTCTGAGTAGAGGTCTAGGAATGGCCCCTGGGAAGATAGATTTAAAGCTGTCGTATATGGCCTTTAAGATAAAGATGTGAAAGGACTCCCCCTTATTATTACTCGTCTTCAAGCCACTTTAAGTCATTCAGCCTTATTAAAGTTAAAGCGTTATTTAATGCAAGGAGTCCTGTAAGTTAAACTCTTATTATAAGTCAGAGCGTTTTCTAGATATACACTGAGCAAGCAGAACAGCAGTTTTCTTAATTGCCTAGATCTAATTATATTCCTGCTGTGCAACTATTCTGAGGGCGTGGGAAAGGATGAGTCACAAAAGAGGAAGGAACTCCACTTAGGACCCAGTATAAAGATTTTTGGGTGTGGTGTGTTTGGGTGTACTCCCTAAGACAGATGAAGTGTCTCATTTAACACATGAGGCTATCCTGGAGAGTTTTTGTTGTTGTTGGATCTGACCTGTAAGATAAACTTTCCTGTGTCTGCTCCTGACTGCTGAGCAGGGTCCATCCTTCTCAAAAGGATAACAGGAGAAGGAATGCTGTTGCCTCCAGAAGGTGAAACTGTATCCTCTTAAGTTTTTCTTGAATCAAACTGGTTTCTTAAAACTAGCATTGCTAACCACATGGGATTCTATTGCTTTTCATTGTTCCTGGGTGATACCATTGATTCAATTAAATGGCAGTAATTGGAAAAAATGATGAAATGATAACATTTCAGTTTGAAGTGTGAATACACATGGTTAACAATGATAAGCCACTTCAATTTTTTATTTTTTTAAAGATTTTATTTATTTGTTTGAGAGAGACAGAGTGTGAGCAGGAGGCAAGGGCAGAGGGAGAAGAAGCAGCAGTTTCCCTGCTGAGCAGGGAGCCCAGCAGACCTGACAATGCAGTTCCTGATGTCACAGGCTCGGCCCAGTACCTTGAGATGGTGACCTGAGCTGAAGGCAGAGGCTTAACTGACTGAGCTAACCAGGCACCCCTATAAACCACTTTTAAATACCAGGCCAACTTGGTAAAGGACAGTTCTAGAAACTCCCTGGAATGCCTGATTTTTCCACCTTCATAATTTCAAAACATTTAAGTGGTCCGATTGTATGCTTGTCGGTGACCCTTTCTGCTGAGTTCCCCCATCCCTGTTTGGTATTATCATTCTAAACAGGCTAAGCAGACCTCGTGGTTCTTTGAGGGGACGCAGATGATAAGATGAGTAGGGTGTAAGTGTCATGGCTTAGTACAGGACAGACCTTGGGGATGTGGGAATTAGGGT
>RCUC01088295.1:0-12869 GCA_003697995.1 Taxidea taxus jeffersonii | reverse complement strand
GCACACTCGGTGCACACGCGGCCTCCTGCCCCGTCCTGCCTCAGAGGCCACACGCGTTCCCACGTTGCTCCGGCAGCCACCGACCCGTAAACCCGGTCCGGCGGCGCCTGTGGACGCCCACGCCCGTCTCTCGCCTCTGGACACTCAGACACCTGCTTGCTGTCAGTCTTTTTTTTTTTCCTTTCCTTAGATTTTACTTATTTTAGGGAGACAGAGAGAGAGAGAGCTCATGGGGTGAGGGGCAGAGGGAGAAGTAGGTTCTCCGCTGAGCAGAGAGCCCGACCCAGGGCTCGATCCCAGGACCCCAGGATCGTGACCCGAGCCGAAGGCAGAGGCTCAATGGCTGAGCCCCAGGTGCCCTGGCTGCCGTCAGGCACGTCTGATCAACGAGACACGGGATGTGGCCAAAGCAATACTTGGACTCTCACGGCCTTAAAATATAACGTTAATATTCCCCCGGCTGAGGAATTTAGGACAATAGGGGAAATCCTGAAGAACGCAGGAGAGAGGAAGCAATTTTCGCACCCTGAAACGTATGTGTCCCTGGGAGCTCTGACGGGCAGGGAGCCGAAGCTCGGTTACGGAGTCGGGGCGGGTGTGTCCACACTGTGTACTCCGGGAGGTGTAGACGGGTCTGTCGGGAAAAGGCTGGATGTGATTCCAGAAAAGCGTCGTCATTCCACTGAGCCTGGGAGGTGGAGTCGTGCCAGGGCAGCGGCCGACGAGGGCCGATACTCCTGCACCTGGGGGCTCCACGACGGAGGCAGCCAAGAGGCCCGGTCCCAGCCGCAGGAGGACAGGCGGCGAGGACGGCCCGCAGCAGGGGCCACGGGGAATCCGGGGGTCACGAGCCGGAGAACTTGCAGGAACGAGAGGTCTTGGTGCAGGATGCTGTGGCCCTGACATCCGTAGGGCACCAGGAGACGATCCAAGAGAACGGGAAGGGCGGCTTCTGCAAGGAAGGTTTGAGGATGGGGGGAGGGCTGGGCGTGGCGTCCCCCCCAGTCCCACTGCCCTAGACAACTGGTCTGCCCCCTCAACCTCCCCTGCTTCTGGTTTTATGGGGGAAAAGTGCGTGGCCCCGGCTTCGCCCCCTGATGCCCCTGCCCACGTGCCCAGGCTGAACTCCTCCCCGCAGAAGGGACTCCTTTCCGGATCTTCCCACCCTCAACGTCTAGTCTCTTAAGGGGCTCCTGTCCCTTTGGGTCCCTTCTGAGTGTGCCTTGTTCATGACGGTGCATTTGCCCCTGGGCAACCACTGTTTGTTTTTTTTTTTTTGTAATTGTTCATCATTACCTGCCCCCCCCATAAGATCCACAAAGGCAAACAACTCTGAGTTTTCAGAGCTTCATCTCTCCCGTCCACCCCCGTGTAAGCGAGTGTCCGTGCCCCGCTGGGTGAACGGATGCCTGCCTCTCCTTCCACCAGGTCCTGGCCCACGGTCAGCCCCAGCGACGTCCCCACTATCAGGGCATGAGGGTCTCTGACCCTAGCCTTGTGGCCCCTGAGCCCCCACTCTCCAGGAGGGGCTTTGAGGGTTCCCAGAGCGCACGCCCCACGTGTCCCTCCCCGTCCAGCTTCCCAGGAGCGCGTCTGAGTGTGTAGAAAGTCACTCGGGAGGCTCCCTCCGCAGGAACAACTGTTGCCTCAACCAGATCGAGCAAATTCCTATCGACGGTAGCGCTACCTCGAAGCCCACCGGGCTGGTGGTGAAGGCCTGACGGCCGGCCGTGTGCGCGGTGGCCACTCCGGAGGCTGTCTGAAGTGGGCAGTGGACGCCCTGCCCAGCGTCCTCTAAATTCTCCTGCTGCTCTGTGGAGGCCGGCGTCTTCCCGCTCCCAATTCTGTGATGTCTGCTCTCTGCCTCCAGGGCCGGGGGCCTGAGACTTTCCTCCCCGTCTCCCCCATTCTGATCTCGCAGGAGATGCCTCCTCAAAGCTCAGTGGCCGTGAAGCGGGGCCGCGGAGGGTGCACGTCTGCTCTGCCCTGGCTGGGAGCACGGCTTCCCGCTGGAGCGTCCATGCGCAGCGCCGTCCTGTCCAGCGACCCACCGGGGCAGCCGTGCCGGGGCTTCCGCGAGTGCACATCTGGAGGCGTCATTCCCCAATCTGCTCTCTGGGCTCCAGCGATGCGGGGTGAGGGCTGCACGTCCGGGTGATAAATGAGAACCCGCCTTCCCGCCCTTGTCTCTGGGTCATGTTTTATTTAACGAGCAGGGAAACTGGTCTAACCAGGACGGAGACGAGCGTGGCAGCCAAGCAGGCCGGTCCCCGTTGGCACGCGGCTCCTCCCGGCTCAGCGGCAGGGGTGGGAAGTGCTCCTTCTGCGGGAGCACAGGTGCCGCTGGAGAGGATCCCAGCGACGTCCCCTGGGCCCTGCTGTAAGACGGCCCTCCCGATCGTCCCCAACATGCCCGCCACTGCCTGTGGCTGTGCTCAGCGTAACCACCCACCCAGCCTCCCCGCCGTGCTGCTGCATCTGTTCCCACACAAGGGCTCACATGCCACCGGCAGAAGCTTCTAGAAGGTTGTGAAGGATGTGGGCAGAGCTCGCAGACGATGAAGGAAACCTTGTCCGCCTGCTCGATGCCCAGTCGGCCTGCACGTCCGTATCCCTGCTGATCTCCGGTGGCCCTGCGGTAGCAGCCCTTTCCCTCGGGGGTCCCCTGAAACCCTCACCGCCAAGGCCGTGCCTGCCGCCCACATAACCCACATCTGACAGGTCACCCTGTCCTGCGTTTTGGGACAAAGCTCCATTTTCCCTAGGCTGCATTCTGATCACCTCCGAAACGGCATGGGTAGCGTGCCAGGAACAGGTGGCGTTTCCCAGGTCCCCATGGAGATAGGGACACCACAATGCGTGTCTGGCTTGTGCGTCATGCTCGTCCCTCTTGGCTTCCCCGGATCCTCCCCATCCAGGACCCTTTGCAGAACCGAGGGTTTCCCAGCGTGGCTGTCGTCACCGGCCTGCCCCCCAGAGCCCCGTCCAGCTAGCGGGGCCTCTTCCCTGGTCTCTTCCCCAGGCAGCAGGGCCGCTCGTGGTCCCCAGCCCCCCGGGTCCACCCACTGTGCTCCCGTCCTGCGGGCCTTCCCCTGCTACGCTGCGAGTCCTCACGCCCTCCCATCCTTCCGTCTCTCCAGGAGGTGGGCTCCCTTGCGCCCTGGAGCCCCAGGGCCACACTGTCGCTGACCACGTCCGAGCCACGTGGAGTAGACACTTGCTGGCCGGGCAGGGCCAATGGCACAGAGAACCGGGGGAGGGACAGTGAGGATTCTTAGGACAAGTTCCACAAACAGAAAACAGACACAAGCCCCAGGTAAGGGCCCATTTGGTGGACGGAGGGTCCATGCTGAGGGGTGTCCATGACCAGCCACATTGGCCGTGGGCCGTCTCTTCACCCCGACTTCCGCAGCACAGCAGCTGTGTCGTGAAGGCGGGGAGGTCCGTCCCCATGTGCCCCTCCCTGGCACAGGCCCAGGACCGGACTTCAGCCCCTGCGGGAGCGGCCACGCTCCCTCCTAAAGTCAGACGTCCACTGGGAACCGGAGTCAGCTTCCAGAGGGAGCCAAGGGCGCGAGGGTTCGGCGCAGCTCAGAGGCTGCCGGCAAGCGCCTGACTCCCCCCCAGGGCACGTCCCCCCACCCCCGCTGTCGAGGTCCCCGCATGCGCCAGCCTCCGGCTGCTCTCGGGGCGTGGGCTGCGGGTGGTCGCCTTGGCTGCTCACCGGCAGCCGATCGCCCCTGTTAGGAACGTGACAGTGACGTCTGTCTCCGCCGGCAGCCCTTGTCGGACCCGCCAGCCTCCCACTCATGGCGCTGCCCTGACATTTGGGGGATGGAGGGACCCAGGGCTCGTCCTCTTCCTTCACGCCCTTGTTTCCAGTCTGTCAGGGGGGCTGCGAACTTTGCAGGGGCCTAGACACCCCAGGACCGGGCCAGGGTCGGGGAGGGGCAGTGGGCTCTGGGAAGAGGCCGACACCGAGGGCCGGTCCCCAGACACGGAGACGGCTGGGGCGCTCTGCGTGGCGTCGGTCTCCCTGACCATCCTCCCCTCACGTCCGGTGACTCTGGGACAGGCCTGCCGTCCACCTGGCCCTGCCCCGGTGAGAGGCGCCTTGAATGTGGGGTCGGCCTCGGGCACCCTGAGGGCCTGCCCCTCCCGGCTTCTTACTTGGCAGGGTCGAGCGTGTGCCACCAGGCTTCTCTCCCGGGGACAGTGCGGGCCCAGCACTGCCGGGAAGGGCGCTCAGCGGAAGGCTGTGTGGGGAGGGAAACCACGAGGCTCTGGCGGCCTCTCGGGTGCCGTGTCAGACGCAGGTCCTGGGGTTCTGGGGATGGACGTGTTAACAAGGGAAGTGGCCACAGCCTCCTCGCTGGGCAGGGCCGTCGGCACAGATGCCGGCCCCGTGGGACAAGCCAGATGGCATCTCCGGGGGACTCGGCCACATCACCGCCGTGTGCCCGCGGCTGCAGGGTGCCCCGGCCTCCGGCTAACGCGGCAGTGCTACTGTTTGTGACGCTGACCGTCGCCGAGCAGGGCGGCAGGGACGTGCGGACCAAATGTGAGCTGCATGGCCGCCCGCCCTCCCCTCCGTTTGTGTCTGTGTGGGGGCGCCCGTAACTCAGCCGCCCTCCGTCCCGTCGCAGGACTGCCCGGGGAGGCCAGCCTCCCGGCCCTGACCGACGGCTCTGAAAGAGAAGGCGTATCCGAGTTCCCGGTGAGCCGAGTTTATTCTGCGGACCCACAGACGGCGTCATCGCTCCCCGTGCTCCCCCGTGTGCGGCCTGCGCCTGCGTGTCTCCCTGGGGGACGGGTCGTGGTGCCACCCTGAGCACCGTCACCGTGCGCCCAGCTGCGTGAGGCGGGGCTGACCCTGTGCTGGCCTTGGCGAGCTCAGCCGTGTCCCGGCGGGTGCCTCTCCGACAGGTACGAGGAAAGATGAATCCAAGGGTCAGGCTCTGTGTGGACAGCTCCGGCGGGCAAGGAGAAGGCGGGACCCTCCTTTACCCCACGGCCATCCTGGATTCCTGCCGGTCCCAGGGTCCACGTACCAGGCGTCCCCATCAGCACTGACCGAGCCTCAGAGCCCTGGTCTGTTCCTCTTCTTGGCCAGCTTGATGGCCCTCGGGGACAGGAGCCCCCAGAGACCAGCACACGCCTGTGCTCCTGCCCAGCAGCGGTCACGCAGATGGTCAGAGTGTGTCTCCTCCATCTCACGGAGAGCCGCGCTCTGTGTCCGGCGAGCACATCCGCTGAGCGTGGGAGGATCTGGATGCCACGAGGCCACGTCTACAGGGTGTCCGGGTGCCTGATGGGAAAGATGTGGTCAGTGCCTCATGTGTGACCTACACGGAGCCCAGGGCTCCTCGAATGCTCCCTGTGAACGCTTGTGGAGGGAACAGGTGCAGGGACACGTTGGCTATGACCTGGCCTGCCCTGGGGACCTGGGTCTTCCCCTTCCCACTGGGTCTGCCCACTGCAGCCACAAGCCCTCCAGAATCTCAGCGATGGGGCCACTGGGATAAGAAGATGGGGACAGAGCTGGCCTTGTGGCCTCTCTCAGGGTCACGGCAAGGCGGCCCCCTTCTCTCCAGGTGTACTGAGACACACGCAGACCCTCCAGCCTCCCTCACCTCTTCCTGGATGCCCTCCCGCTGCACTGGTTAGGGCTTCTCCTCCCAAAGCTCACGCAAGGAGGCTTGCTTTCCGTTGGCCGGGCGTAGCGGGCTTCCCGCCTCCTGAGACGGGACGGCGCAGGGTTGGCGAGTTGGGCCGGGCTCTGTGATCGCCCCATCAGCTGGTAACGCAGAGGGCTGAGGTCTGGGGACCCTGTGCCTTCCACCCTGGTCGGTGCAGCTGGGCATCTTCCTCCCCTGCACGCCGTCACCCCAGGCTCCCGGGGTGGGATGGGATGTGGTGCACGGGCCTCTTCCAACAAGACCTCATTCCCAAGATGCCCCAGGAATGTGCCAGGAGGCTGGGACTCTCTCAGCGTCTGGATCCAGCCAGGGTCCAGGCCCCACAAGTGGCTCACAGGCTCTTCCTGAGCCTGTCGCGTAGGACGAACCCACAGTCACAGGCAGGCGACAGAGACGAGGGACGGGCCACTGCCAGGCGGGCAGTGTGGGGGGCGCCGTGATGAGTAACAGGTCTGGGGGCTGCAGGGTCCAGGAGAGCCCGGTCCTGCTCCCTAGCGACGGCGGCAGCCGGATGTTCCTTGCCCTGCACGCCCGCCTCCGCCAGTCGCTGCTTCCCTGTTGTTTCTTCTAATTTCTCCAGCGTTTCTCTAATTTCTCTGTCATCCCCACACTCTCCCAGCAGTTATCGGAAATGTCAGGACCCAGCACCAGCACCCCGTTGTGCTCGCCCTGCCTGTTGGCCCGTGGGTGCGCCCTGCGTGCGGCTCCTGTGTCCTGCGCCCCCGACCCTGGGGCTCAGCCCCAAGCGCCGTTCCCGGGGGGCTCCGCGTTGGCCGGAGCAGGGCTTCCCGTCACCGAGGCTTGGGCCCTGGGCGCTTTACCCCCTGGGGCCGTGTGGCCGTGTTGAGCCCTGCCCATGCACAGCAGCACCCTGGACACGGACTGTCCCCAGTGACGACAGGACGTGCGCCCACGTCCACCAGACAGACTCAGCAGAACCAGAGGGACATGCACACAATCGTCACCTGGCCCGGGGCCGTGTGTGTGCCTGTGTACGTGTGCAAGCGGGGGGGGGCCGGTGCTCACGGGGACCAGACCGCAGGGCCCACACCCTCCCTGCACATCCCAGATCTGAGCTCGGGAACCACGCACGAGGCCTCGAAACCCTGAGAACCTTCAGCAGCTGCCGGGCTGTGACCGCTTCCGTCTGACCCCAGTCCGGGCAGAGGCCCGAGGGCACGCCGCGTCCCCGTGGCATTCGGCACCCTCCCGGGAGGCCCCGTGCTGGCAGGGCTCCTGCCCGGCTGCCCCTGCCTCCAGGAGGCTCTGCCGGCCCTTGCTCGTGCTTTGTGAGCTCGTGAGCACCGGCAGGAGAAGCTCTGCGGGCGTTTTCCGGGGGCTGGAGGGCGCGAGGGCCTTTCTATTTCCAGTTCTCTGACGCAGCCTGTCTAGAGGGAGTGAAATCAATCTGCCTTTGATTTCCAATCAATTCTGACGGCTTGAGGTTCAGATTTCCGTCAAAACCACATAGTTCCCCCACTTCTTAGGGGTGTCCCGGGGCAGAGTCCCGTCCGGAGCCATCTGTCAGCAGCGACAGCGCCTGGCCTCCGCGTAGCTTCCTGTGACACGGAGCAGCCACGGTAGTAGCCACAGATATGGGGAGGATGGAGTCTCAGAAACCCCTGAGCGGGCGCCCACCCTCCCCACAGCGGCTCGGCACCTGGAGCCTGACCCGAGGCGTGTCCCAGGGTCGTGGCGTGTGTCCTGTGGATGTGTGGCCTGATTGTGCCGTGGACGCACGATGGCTCCGTCCCTTCTCCAGACCCCGATCCCGTGGCCCACGCTCACCATACCGTGCCCCACTAGGCCATCTTGGTCTCTTTCTCCTTGTTCCGCTTGTTCCAAGAACCTCTGTCCTTTAAGCAACAGGGCCCGTTTCTGGAGGTGACAGGGGTGCAAACGGTAAGAAGGTGCATTTCGTGATTGGGGCTATAGGTCAGCACGAGGTGAATGAGCCCGAGAAGCCTGTCTGTGTTTCACCTGCGCCCCCTCAGCCCCTGGGCCCACTTGAGCCCTGCCCCTCCCCCAAGACCTACGCCTACTCCCCCACCCCCTCCCCTGCGCCCCCTGTGCTCCCCAACCCCAGCCGCCCTCCCCTTGGTTCTTAGAGGAGACAAGATCCTGAGATCTTGAACTTAGACATTGTCCTTGGAAAGGGGGGCGTGCAGTGCGTGGGGAGTGTGCACAGGGGTGGGGGTCGTGTTCGGGGGGAGTGGGGGTGTGGAGTAGGGGTGGGGGCATGGCTGGGGGAGTGGGGTGGGGAGTGGGGGGCATCGAGGGGTGCTGGCCCAGAAACTGAGCAGACTCAGCCTCCCAGCCCTTCGGGAACGGGATGTCCTACCTCAGGGCTTCGTAGGGATGGAGCCTGCATCTCTGACGCTGGTGCCGAGGTCCTTCGTGGCCCCTCACCACAGGAGCAGCAACTGCACTCTTGGTCCCCATGCGGGCGGCTGTCCCTGAAGCCAGTGGACAAGATACTTTATTTTATTATTTTTTTAAAAATTTTAATTTTTTTCAGTGCTCCAGAATTCATTGCGTTTGCACCACCCCCAGTGCTCGCCGCAGCCCATGCCCCCCGTGATACTCACCACCAGGCTCACCCCACCCCCACCCCCAAACCCCCAGTTTGTTTCTGAGAGTCCACAGTCTCTCACGGTTCGCCCCCCTCCGATTTCCCCCAACTCCCTTCTCCTCTCAAAGAAGGTTTTCTCACTCGTCATTTGTTTTCTAGACAGGACGCCAGTCCGGCTGTGAGATCAAGGGGTGCCCGAAAATCATGAGTTGGGCATCACGTGGGTCCATCTGGTGGCGGTGGGCCCAGACATGTGTCCTGAAGGGACTCTGGGGCCCAAAGACGTGCAGTCAGACCCAGCAGGGGGCTGTCGGGTCCTGGGGGTACGTACGCCCCGGTCCGGCCCTGCTGCTCCCCATCCCTCCAGTGGCGGCCGAGCCCGTGAGCCCTGGGGTCCTCCCTCTGGCCCTGCAGCCGGCCTGCCCCATGTCCGAGAGTGGCCCTGTGGGGAGTTTGCTCCCCGCTGCCCCCTGCGTGCTGGGAGGATAAGGAGGCCGTGTCCCCCAAGTTCCTGTGTTGAAGGCCTCCCCCCAGTGTGGTGGTTTGTGGGGGAAGGGCTTCTGCGAGCTGATTGGGGTCGGGAGGGCCATGAGAGTGACCTCACGCCGGGTTGGTGCCCTTGGGAGAAGCAGAGGCGATGCCGGAGCCCTCCCTCAGGTGAGGACGCAGTGAAGGCGGCCGACTGCCCGCTCCTGCCAGGAGCCCCGTCCCCCAGCGCAGGGACCTCAGAACCGCAGCCTCCTGAAACCTGAGAAATAGATGTCTGTCGCTCCAGCCGCTGGCTCCGGCTCTGGGCTTTCTTCAGCACCCCGAGCTGGCAGAGACAGGCACGTTCCCCTCTTCCTTCCTGTGAGCTTGTCCAGAGGCCCCAAGCCGAGGGTGGCAGCAGGGACCCTGGGTGTTCCTAACTGAGACTGTGTTGGCGGCACCACGCGTTGACCCGTAGGGACGTAAACCACTGAAGCCAACACACTGCCTGGGATGCCTCCTCCTGGGAGTGGAGCTGCAGCCGTGGGCACAGGATTGCAGGTGCCCTCGAGCCCTCCCGGTGATGCTGCGCCCACCTCTGCCCTGGGCTCTGTGGAGACGTGAGCAGGAGCCTCATCTCTGCCTGGAGCGGACCTGAGAGCTGCTGGAGTTGCCCATTTTGCTGCCCGGTGCCTGGAGTGAGCGGTCACCCAGGCAATTCTCTCTCAGTGAGACCCCTGAGGCCAGCGGCTCCGGGAGACGTCTCTCCGCTCTGTGTCCCCTGGCTTTTCCTGTGCTTTCTTGCTGGGGAGACAAAGCCAGGGTGCAGGATTCGTGAGCCGACTCTGCAGATAATATGGAACTCCAAGGCTGAGGGCCTACACCAGGAAGGACGTCCACACATCACTGGCGGATCCCTATGGCCGCGTGTGGCCTGGTCCCCGCCCACGTGTCGTGTTGGTGCCACGCTGGGTTGGCATGGACACCGCACACCTCTCACCATGCACCCTGTCTGTACCCACAAGTAAGGGACTCAGATTAGCCTGCACCTGCCTGGGCCCTTTCCTGGGGCCCCAGGGCCATGCCCTAGTGCTCAGGGTGCCCTGGATCCCTGGCCAGCCAGTCCCCCAGTGCTAGACTGCAAAGGGGTCAGGCGAGAAACCAAGTGAGCCGCTCCAGCGGGCAGGACACCAAGAGGTGGGGGCAGGTGGGACAGGGTCCCCAGGACCACGGTTGGTTGGGGGCCAGGTGGAGGGGTGTCAGTATGCCCCGGAGCCGTGTCTCCATCTGACTGGGGGCTCCCTTGGCTTTTCACGCTCTGCGGGTGGAGACCCAGCCTGCTAGGTCACACAGCCTCCCCTGCCTGTCCTGCCCCTCCCGTTCCCGTCACAGCAGCGGTGCAGGTGACCACTGCCCCGGGAGCCGATGTTCGCACACTCACAGAGCCCCTCAGGTGCGGCCCGGAGCCCTCGTGCTGGCCGGCGCTGTCCCCGGACGGGCCCTCGCGGTGGGAGAGGCCCGGCGGGTTGGGCCAGCGTGTCTGCCGCCTGCGGCCGTGGCTCGGGTTCCAGGTCCCCCGCCGTCCTGCGGGCGCCTTCTCGGAGCGCGGCCCCTGCCCGTGAGCCGCCGCCTGGGTCTGCGTTCTGCGCCCGTCCGTGGCGGCCGTCAGGTGCGGCCCCGGGAGGACAAGCAGGGATGTCTGCGGACGTGGGCGGGGGTGCCCGCAGCTGGGAAAGCTGGAAGCCCCCGGGGTCCTACCCTCCCCTGGCCACCGTTCAGCCGTGGGCGGGGGCTCTGGGGCCCGGGGCTTCGGCTCAGCTTCCCGCCAGCCCCGCCCCGGAGGCCGCGCCGGGTCTTCCCGCCGTGGGTCTTCCCGCCGTGGGTCCTCCCGCCGTGGGTCCTCCCGCCGTGGCGTTGGCGCGCACCTCACTTGGCCCTCCCGAGGCCCGGCTGCCAGAACTGCTGCTCCCGCGGGTCGCTCCAGGCGCGGACGTGTCCTTCCTGGAAGATCCGCGTGTCAGCAGAGCGCGTGGCTCGGAGGCCCGGAGCTCCCTGCCGCCCCGCAGTGTGTTGTGTGCGTTAAAAACGGTCAGGACGGCCCACTCTGCGCCACGCATGTCTGACCTCAACACAAAGACTGAAAAGCTGCGACGGGCGGCCCTTCCTGACCAAGCGCTCGGCTCGGGGTCGCCCCGTGGTCCTGCAAGTGTCCTGACGGCGGTCACCGACCCGTCTGCCTCCTCCTGCCCCTCACCCCGTCATTCCGTGTCGCTTTGTTCTGTGACTTTGCAATCCTCTCGCTGTAGGAAATGGTCTCACGCACAGAAGCGCTGACTGGGCTCTTCCGTCCGCAGCAGAAGGCGCTCCCGGTCAGGAGCCTCACCGCCTTGTTCGGGATCATCGTCCCAGCAGGTGTCTGGCAGTGGGGGGCGGCTGCCGTTTGTTGAGTGAATAAAGGAGGGAGGGGGTGAGCGGACATGGCGCCGCCGGGGCGGGTGGAGCCCGGATTCGCACGTGAGGAAGCCGGGAGGGCAGGTACGGTCGCAGACGAAGCAGACGACGCTGAGGGAGGTCCGGGAGCCTCCGCGGTTCAGGGTTGGCGACGGCTCGACTCGGGGCAAGAGCAGCAGCGATCGCAGTGCAGACAAGCAAGCAGGAAGGGAAGTCCTCGCTTCCGGGCCCCGCGGATCAGAGCCCACGCGCGTGGGTGGTGGAGCCCCAGGTCCTGCTCTCGGGGGGCACTCGGGGCTTCTCTGTGGTCCCCACAAACGCAGCTTCTGCTCAGGCTGTCCTGTCATCACTGCGGATGAGGTTGGCCCCAGTCCCCGGGGAATGCGACGGAATCACACATTCTTCACCCCAGACTACTCCGAATTCCTCCCTCCTTGACGCTGTCCCTGGTGGAGACACAGTGGGCCGGAGCCCCTGGCCCCGGGCACTCGTCAGTGAGTTCCCCCCACGAGGGCAGAGCGCTGTGCTGGGTCCGCCCAGGTGGGCACAACCCGGGAAGACTCACCCCAGCACACAAATAGCTTGGGCCAGCTAACAACCGGCTCGAAGCTGCCACGTGCCCTTGACCCGGCGTCAGACCCCCTCCCCTCCGAAGTGGCCTGGCTGGGACCCAGATGTGGGAGCAGGTGTCTGGGACGCTCTGCTGCTTCCCGTGCACCATCTAGCACGGGGGAGGCACAAGCAGCGGGCACGTCCACCCCCGTGAAGACGGGGTTCATGCTGGAGTTCAGTGCTGCGCTTGCTGCCCCCCCAAGGTCAGGTGCCCAAGGTGGGGGCTTCCCAGGTGGCCCCCTGGATGGTGACCCTCCCTCTACCTCTGAGATGGGCCCTGCACCTGCAGCGCGAGGATGTGTGGGCATCCCCGCTGTTCTCCTGGACTGAGAGGGTCATCCATGGTGCCCTCTGGGTGTGCCCCAGACTTGGGGGGTGACAGGCGCCCTCAGCATCAGGGGAGGGAGCTCATGTCAGCTGCTTTTAAGGGCCTCTAGCTCTTCTTCTGTGTGTGGAGTCAGCACACAGGGCCCGACATCTGGGCACAGAGCTGATGGCCAAGCCGGCAGGCCGCCCCCATGCGAGAGGGACTGTCCGTAGGAAGACGTGCACGTGGACAGCCTGGAGGAGAGGGTACGAGGTCTGTGATGGCTCATGTTGGGGTCTAGTTGGCTGGACCACGTCCCCATAGTCCCCATGGCCCCTGGCCCCAAGGCCCCCAGCAGAGGGGCATCCCGGAGCCGGCGAGGGCCTGAGCCCGGTGGGCAGGGGTGTCGGCAGACCCCGAGAGGCAGCATTTTCCAGGAGGGTCCCCTCCGCACACCGTGTGGTCTCCGGTGAGGGGGCGGGAGGGGTAGGGCTGCTGTGACAGTGGGGCTGCGGGACGGGGTCATAGGCCGTGGGGGCCCCCAGACTCAGCCGAATTAATGGATTGAAACCCTGAGACAGCAGGCATTAAATAAACTCATAAAATCCCCAGCCACAAACCTGGCTGAGCTTCCAGAGTGACTCAAATAGCAAATAAAAGTCTGAAATTATTGAAAACCTTTTAAGGAGATTACTCTAGAGACCCGGTCAGATCACTTGAGCTCTCTCTACAGATATTGTAGCCTTCTCTCTCTCTCTCT
>RCUC01088294.1:0-22699 GCA_003697995.1 Taxidea taxus jeffersonii | reverse complement strand
ATAATATCTTAATATGAGAGTGAATCTTTCTCTTAATCTAATGTCAATATCCTACTAGTGGTAAATATTAAAGGCATTTTGTCAAGATTACAAAGAAGACAGGAATACTAGTTTTTATCACTTTTCCTTTAATTTTTACTGATATGTAATTGATATGTAGCACTGTATAAAATTTTCCATCACTTTTTAAAAATAGATTTTTGGTAGTTCAAGCCAAGAACAAGGCAATATTGTCATTATTTTTTAGTGATAGATCAATGAAAACAAGCCAAAACAACAAATTCTAGAGAGAAAATAATGGAAATAAGGAAGTTAGTTAAAATAACTATACTATTATTTTCCTATATAGGAGAAACAACTCATTGGTGAGTATGATGGAAAAATACATAATTAAAATTTCTACAAAAGTAATTTTTAAATTAATGAAAAAACTTAATATGTTGAGAGCATATTCAAATAAAAATAAATAAACAGATATATAATGTGCTTCTGATAGGTTGACCCACTATGTTACCAGTTCCTCTTAGGTTAACTTATATATTTAATATGACCCTAGGGGCGCCTGGATGGCTCAGTCATGTAAGCCTCCGACTCCTGATTTCTGCTCAGGTCATGATTTCAAGGTTGTGAGATACACATTTGTAAATTGTTGGGCTCCACGCTGGGCATGGGGGCTGTTTAAGATTCTCTCTCTCCCTTTGCTCTCTCTCCCCACTCCCCCGTGCACTCTCTCACTCAAAAGAAAATAATATAACTCTAAGCAAGACACCAACATGGGTATTTTGGATCTATCAACTTTTTCTTTGTGGAAGTATATGAAATCAAGAATAGACAATACATATACAATAAAAAAATTTTAACACTGTTTTCAGTGAGGTATATTAATATAGTAAAATGTGTAAATTTTGATTTTACAGCTCAGTGAATTTTTACAAATGTGTATACCCCTTATGACCACTACACAAGATATAGAACATTTTCACATCCCTAGAAAGCCCCAACCCAGAAGTAATTACATTGTGGTATCTTATCATAGATTAGTTTTACCTGGTATTTAATTTTTTTTTAAAGATTTTATTTATTTATTTGACAGACAGAGATCACAAGCAGGCAGAGAGGCAGAGAGAGAGAGAGGAGGAAGCAGGCTGTCCACAGAGCAGAGAGCCCGATGCGGGGCTCGATCCCACAACCCTGGGATCATGACCCGAGCCGAAGGCAGTGGCTTTAACCCACTGAGCCACCCAGGCGCCCTTACCTGGTATTTAACTGCATAAAAATCCAGCCCTACAGTAGGGGTTTGGGCACATATCATTTTTTTGTTTCTTCTCCTTTATGGGGGAAAAAATAACCTTAAAATTTGAACAGGCTTTTAAATGATAATTTAAAAAAGGAATAAAAAAAATAATCAGAGAGTGACTTGCCTAAACATAGTTAACATAAAGCATTTCACAAACCTCCTTTGCTTCCATTCAGTCTACTTCACTAGCTAACTCTTTCTGTGCCCATTTTGTGGTACTAATTTAAATAGTGTTTCTTTGTGTAAATTGATGTTCCCAGAACTCACCAGACCATAGGTCTGGATGGGATGATTGTAGTAATAAATTCTATTGGCACTTATGTAAGACTGACATAGGATGTGCAGCCTTTTCAAGTTTCATTTGGTTATTTCTGTGGTGTCTTACTTTAGCTCATGTTTTTTCCACCCGGTGCACCCTTTTGAATATCTGATGTTCATGAAACTTCCAGAAAGTTGTAATTCAGCATCTCATCACTGCTGCTGGTGTCTACCATGACAACCTTGGTGACATTGCCAAAAGATGGCAATCCTCAGGCCCTTGGGGTGCCTGAGGGACACTGTAGTTCCTTCAGTCCTCACCACACCAAAGCTGTGCTATGTGTGGGCCGAGGGAGGAACCTGCACCCTTTCTGACTATATGTTGCTCTTTGTCACCGGGGTAACACTATGCTTCTTTTCCTTCCTTGGGGAAATAGCTCCTTTACCTCTTTCCTGCTGTCTACTCCAAGGTGCTAGGCTAGGAACCAAGACCAAGTATACCCTTTTATTCTACCCCAATTAAAGAGTGGTCTGTTGGGGTGTCTGAGTGGCTCAGTCAGTGAAGCGTCTGCCTTCGTCTCAGGTCATGATCCCAGGGTCCTGGGATCAGGTCTTGAGTTGGGTTCCTTGCTTGGCGGGGGCCTGCTTCTCCCTCTGCCAGCAGCTCCCCCCTGCTTGTATGCACTCTCTTTCTCTCTCCTTCTCTCTGTCTCTCTGACAAATAAATAAAATCTTAAAAAAAAAAAAAAAAGAGAGAGAGAGAGTGGCCTCCCAAGCAAAGTTCATTTGAACTTTCTACACACACAAATGAACGCAGACAAATGAACACCTAAGCTACCTGATCTACCCCTTGTGTGTCATGTCCACATCTGAATGAGTCTCCTTTAGGATCAGCTCTAATACCCAAGAACACATTCGTGGGCTGAGTTAGAGATAAATGATGATCCGTTCCATTACCAGTGTTGGCATTTCCCTTCACTTGGGGTGGAAGCTCTACTTCAGCAGGGACTGCATTGCTAGTACTTGTTTGGCCTCCGCGAAAGCCTTTCGCTCAACGGCCCTCATTTCCTTCCCTCTCGGTGGCAAGTCACTATCTTTACCTATATTCTGATGACGCAGTGAAGTGTGACTGACTATGGTGAAACAAGTGGGAGAGAAGCTCAAGACAGGCATAGTGACAAATCTTAAAGACTCAAACCAGTGAATCAACTAAAGAGGCAAAGTCTCCATAAGAAAGAGGACTGACCTTCTAAGCTTTTGCCCCTCAGGGAATATTAGTTTTACCTTTGCTGTTAACGTGATGGCAACCAGGCTGGGAATTTGGGATAGATTATTTATACAATGTGACAGTCCCTCCTCCTCTATCTCCCCCTCCTACCCTTTACCCATGACCTTTCCTGTCTCTGAGGTTTTGTAAAACAAACATCATCAAAGAATCAGACTTAAGGGACTAGGCATTGGTTACCTGAGTACCCTTTGTTTCCCTTTGTCTCAAAAAACAAAACTAAACCAAACCCCTCCAAAGCCAACAACCCCCCCCACTTTTAAATACCCAGGTGATCTTTACCTTTGGAAACGAATGGTAGCAACAGCAGCCTCTTAAAAAATATTCAATTATCTCACCGATCCCCGGAAAAAAAACCCCAAATTCTGTAGTTCCAACTGCCTGTGTGGTAGAAAGAAAAATGAATTCTTGAAAAAAGTCTGTTGATGACAGCTCTCTCTCATTAAAAGAGCGATTGCTCCATGGGAACTGAGAGATCACAAATCTCCTACTTTTGGAACCAAAAGATAGAGTTCTAATACCTTCAGAGAAATAAAACCTCCTCCCCCAATGAGCTACTCAAACACTGCACTGCTTGAATAAGGTGCTAAGTTAAGGAGGGAGGGAGGCCTGGGATGTGGTAATTACTCCAAGGAAGCTGCAGGGAAAGGAAAGTACATACCAGGCACCTAATCATTTACAATTGAGTTTAATGAGGTAGTAATTTACAGCTTTGGGGGTGGAAGTATGGAAAGGTCCCTGCCAGGAACTGGGCAGACTCTTTTAAAATCCTGAAGTTTAATGAAGGCATTGGAGGGTGGAATCATATGGCCAAACTTGGGTAATTCCATCTGCTCTGTGCTTGGACAGGAAGTAAATGACAGGGCACTTGGGACCTACATCTGGAAACAGCATGTTTCAAAGGATTTTATAAATCCTGAAGTAAAAGGAGAAGTAGAAGAAGAAGAAAGCAGCAGAAGAAAAAAAAAAACAGAGGTGAAGGCGCATAGTTATGTGGGGGGTGGGGAAGCACAACAGAGAAGGGTCAATGCCAGGTTCTTTTCAGTTTGAAGAAATAACATTTTCTAATGTCATGGTCAGGCATTGATAATAATTGATAAAACATGCTCATCAAGCCCTGTGTGAAAACAGAAGGGACTGAACTTTGCTTTTTGGATTGGATTTGGGTGAAGACCACAGAGTAGTTCAAGGTCCACTGAATTTCCCTGAACACCCCTTGTCAGTCTTCCAGTAGTGTTGCTGGTACCTTCTTTATTGTCATCATTTCTTGGTTTGTAATTTACTGGGTTAATTAAACTTTTTGTTCACTGGTACTTTTTAAATACAGCTACCACATCAAGGAAGTGGGTCTTAAAGAGATGGAAAAGGCTCAAGGTACAATTATGGAATTTTGGAGGCAAAAAAGTTGCTGCTAGACTGGCTTTTCAGTAGGTCATACCAATGATTGACACATACATATCTCAGGATTTGTTTTCTTCTCACTTGGGCTGGCTGTCCTTCATATTTCATTTTATGTTACCCCATTTCAACTCTCTCAGGAGCAAACCTCGTGCTCTCCAATGTCCAGATCCTCAAAAACATTCTCCTGTTTGTCGCCAAGTCTTCTCATTCTTTCCTTCTCTGGTTTCTGAAAGTAGGGAAGAAAGATGAAGGAAAAATGAGGGTGGGTCAAATGGAATAGAGAAGAGTCATTACATTTTTTGACTTTTAAGAGCATGGATCCAGGTTAAAACTCATCCTTCCATCAGTCTATTAGGAAATATTTAAGAAGGAAGTATTATGTGACCATGTGAAGGCAGGCAAGTGGTGTTAAACGGAAACCAGACTTACTCATAGCCATCTACGCTACTTACCATGATGACAATCCCATTCCTAACCGAAATCACTAATAATAGTGCTTGAGTGTGTACTCTATGGTAGGTGGTTTCCATGTATTATTTCATTAATTCTTTCAGTAACTCTGAAAGTATGGAACAGGCCATATTTTATCCTGTTTTGTAGATGAGAAAAACGAGGCTCATAGAAGTTAATAGCTCAAGGATAGTTAGGATAGTAAATAAAATGGAGACTTCAAACTCAAATCTGATTTGAGAGCCTATAGTTTTTTTTTTTAAGATTATTTATTCATTTATTTATTTATTTGATGGATGGAAATCACAAGTAGGCAGAGAAGCAGGCAGAGAGAGAGGAGGAAGCAGGCTTTCCTGCTGAGCAGAGAGCCCGATGCGGGGCTCGATCCCAGGACTCTGGGATCATGACCTGAGCCAAAGGCAGAGGCTTAACCCACTGAGCCACCCAGGCACCCCAAGAGCCTATAGTCTTAATTTCTTTGTTATATTGTCTTGAATTTAGTGTGTTAAGGTATCAGATTGTAGTGACTTTAGAAAGATTTGGTCACAAGGCAGAGTGATGATCTTAAATGACATTTAGGAAGCCATTCCATTCCCCCAAAAGCAAAAATTCTATCTTTGAAGTATCTCATAATGATATTTGGACTACTGAATACAGAAAAGAAAATATATTTTTTCCTCCTCATCTAATATCTTTTTACCACAGATTTTAGAATCTGGCTCAAAGAAAAGGGGAAATTGATTTTCCAAAGCTTTATTTCCCTATTTTCCAGAGAATGAGTTGTTTTCCATGTCTTATTTTGAACAGACTTTTGAACAGTCTTTTCCTGGTTAATAATCATAAATAAGTTTTTTAGTTTCTCAGATGTATAATCTGCCTTTTGAAAGTCTGGACAAAATCTGCACCCTGGAATATTAATTATTCTTTGGAAAGCTATGTATGCCTATTCACAATAGGAAACATGTGACAAGGTGTTTAGTTATGGTTTCAATCTGCATGAACTGGGGAGGGATTTCAAGTTAAATAAATCTTCACATATGTGACAAAACAAGCTTCCATACACTGTTGGTAATGCCGGCAGTGAAATCTGAGACCAGAACTGCTAATGAGAGTGGGAAAGATTTGAAATTTTTGATATTATGCTCTTATTTCTCTCTCTTTTTGGTGTGCAGAGTTAACAGCCTGATTACTGGAGTTTCTTTGGTACTGCTAATTTATTTTCAGTCTTAAGAACATTACACGGCTAATCTTCAAAAAACCACTCCCTTACTTGGAGAAAGTATACTTAGTTAACCACAAATAAGACTGTCATCTCTCTGTAGAAGACTGTAGACATACTAACATCAGCAACCTCCCATTCCCTGGACCAGTGAGTACCAACTTGTGTAGGATTGCTGATATCAGATGTTATTTCCATGATGCAAGTTGTGTTATATTTATCACCTCTCAAATGCCTTTGGCATGACTTAAACACAAATTAAAAATAAAAATTAAATCCACTTATCCACTTAAATCCACTTTGATTCTTTTTTTACCCTTTGAAGCAGTACACTAATGTCCCATTTATTTAGCATGATTGAGGGTTGGGCTCTGCTATTAAATAGATCCACTCCCACCCTCCCAGAAATGTTACCTCTTCAACTGCAGGCTTTAAAACCTTGCAACCAGATTCTATGGATAACTCTAAAATGTATGAGTTCCCTATCTGCCTTTTAAAAATAGAAGCTACGTTAACTAATTGAATTTAAATAAATTTTAAAAATAAAAATAAAAAGAAGATAACTGAATACAACTCAGTCTTATCCTCATAACCTCAGATCATTGTTCTAAACAATTGTTGTCTTGTGCTTCTCTGCATTCTGCTATCTTGCAGGGAAACCACTGCCGAGGTATAAAGGGCTTGTGAGATGTGAAGGGCTATGGTAAGCCTGCATGAAACCACACTAGGTGTTTTAAGTTCTTGCACAAGCTTCTGGAAATTGTTTGTGTGTTTGTGTGCTGGTGTGCTCCCTCTAGTACCTCGTAGTCAGTTGCTTTTAGAATACCTATCCCTAGGGGAGCCGGGGTGGCTCAGTGGGTTAAAGCCTCTGCCTTCGGCTTGGGTTATGATCCCAGGGTCCTGGGACCGAGCCCCGAATTGCATCGGGCTCCTTGCTCAGCAGGGAGCCTGCTTTCTCCTCTCTCTGCCTGCCTCTCTGCCTCCTTGTGATCTCTGTCAGATAAATAAATAAAAGTCTTTAAAGAAAAAAAAAAGAATACCTATCCCTAAACTTGGGGCCCTGAGAGAACCCACCAAGGTCCTCGTGTGTAAGCTTGGCCTTTGTGACATCTGCTTAGGTCATTTAGAGGCTGTGGTTGTTCCATTTCTCATTCTGGATTGTGTAGTAGGTCTAGGAGATTGCCAGATTACTCACCTCTGAGTAAGTAGGCAATTTCTCTAATGTTATACTTATTTCACAAACTATTAAATGATTTCACAACTCTTCATGGCAAATCTTCCTCCTGTTATAGACCCTACCTCACTAGCAATATTGCCATCTATTTCAATCAACTCACCAGAGGCCCAGGTTGTACCATGAAGCATTGGGATGCATGAGGTGAAAGTCAGGTACAGCTGTGTTTAGATCTCTGCTCCCCACCTGGCCAGTTGCATAATCTTAAGCATGGTGATTTATTTATCTCACTTATCCATGTAACACAGATTTATTGTCTACTTGTGCCAGGTGATGTTCTGGGCCCTTGGGGTAGAGATCCTGGAGGCTACAGACTGGTTGCGGGAGATAGGCAACAAACAAGCAGGTAAATATATGGTATATCAAATGATGAGGTGAAGGATGGAGGGTGAGTGAGGGAGACAGGTTTGGGATGTTGTTTATGAAAGCTGTTTCCGTGGAGCATTTGGGAAGAGAGCCTGATAGGAATGTATTTGAGAGAGAACGGGAAGAGCAGAACTTGAGACACTATCTGTAGGTCGACCTTTCATAGAATGTTCACAGTAGAGGGAGGCAGAGATGTGTTGTGGTAGCTGGGAGGGAATATGGGGTCAAGTGAGGGTTTTATTTTAAGATCTAGCATTTTTGTGTGCTGATGTGAACGACTCAGTAGAGAGAGAAATTGAAGATGCAGGGGAGGGAGGAAACAATTGTTGAAGTAGTGTTCTTGAGTTGGCAAGAAGGATGAGACCTACCACACAAGTGGAGGGCTTGGCCTCGGCTCAGAGGCCACGAGTTTATCCATAGCCACAGCAGGGATGGTGGAGAGTAAGGGCACACATGCCGGTATGTCCGGAGACGTGGTGGTGGGAGTCTGTCAAAACCTTTTCCCATTGCTTCTGTTTTCTCACTGAGAAAGCAAGCAGTCTCAGCCTCTGAGACAGAAGAAAGGGAGGAAGGGTTGGAGGTTTGAGGAGACAGAAAAGGGTACAAACCAGTCCTGGAGAGTAGGCAGGTGAATGAGCTACTGGCTCTCTGGGACCATTTGAGATTAGCGCTCATCAACGTAAAGCTGCGAGACTTACTAGAAGCACTAGGACATTTCTGCCTCTATCCTCCCCTCACATCCCCCTTCACGATATTTTTCCCTAGGAAAGTAAGTGAGTGGTTTCTCTTCTGCCCTTCCCAAACGGCTCACACATAGCTTTTTTCTAGCACTCTTCAATAAACTGCAATGATTTCTTTACGTTTCTTCCTCTACTCTCTCCTTCACTGTGGATGAATTTCTGTTCCCAACCACTGGTACATTATCTTCTCATTAGAGATTTTGGGGCAAATCTGTAATGACTGGAGGAAGGAAAGAAAAATAAAAATCCTGCCACTTATGTCCATGTCCAGTCCTTATAGATGCCCTATTTCTGACATTCAAAGACTAAAAGACAAATCACTACACTTTGTGTCTCTAGAGATAGACAGTGATTTTTTTCCTTTGGATTTGCTTTGGAGATTCCATTTATTTTACTGAATATTTCTTATTTTTCTTTTGGTATGTCTGAACGATGAAGAATAATTCTTGGCACCCCTTTAACAAGACAAGCCAAAAAAGATTTATTTTCTAACAACTGTTTCCCTTCCAGATAATGGCAAATTACATAAAACATTTCTAGGTCAACCAAGGCAACTGAGAAATTTTGACTTTGACCACGGCGGAGGCAATTTGCTGTGGAGATGGCTGGAGGCGCACAGAGGCTCCTGGAGCCGACTGGGGGGCTGTAATTGATTTCAGATGTGCTCTGAATAACACTGAAGATAAATGTCCCAGAGGTAGATTATTGGAGAGCTGTTTAGCTGTTTCTAATAAAACTTTCTTAAAAATTCCAAGATTTTTTTCCCTACAGATGCATATAATAATTCTAGCATGAACTAGTAGGCCTGAATGCAAACTACACATGTTTGTTAATAATTTTTCCATTTCTCCGTAATTATGAAAGGAATTCATGGTCTCGGTAAGAGAGTTGAAAATTACAGATAACTATAAAGAAGAAAGTAGAATCGCTGGATATTTATACACATGCGTTTAGTTGGGATCATATAGGATGCAGTTTTCTCTATATTAATTTTTATGTGATATTATATCCAGAGCCTTTGCTCCCATCATTACAGATTTTTCAAATTATGAATTCAGTAGTCTTATACTATTGTACAGCGGTGGGTTTTTTTCAGTTTTCCTGTAATCTTGGGGATTCATTGAAGTGCTTGAGGGCCACAGCAGGGCTTGGGAGAAGCAAGAACTGGGAGGGAAGCTATTAAGTCATTTGGGCTCAAGGCTCCCCTTGTGATTTTCAAATAGCAGCTCTGCACTTAACTCATCTATATATTGGGCTTCTGTACAAAATTCTCCTTGAAGAAGGGATTCCAAGCATATCTAAGTTTGAAATCAATTACTGGTGAGCCATGATTTATTTAACCACATTATTTGTTGCATATACAGTTTTTCCATAGTTTAAGTCATAGCATGGACCATTTTGTACTTGCATACATAGATTCACGTGTAAATACATATTATAAATATAACATATCAAATATGATTATGTATAAAATAGGTGCATATATATATAATATAAATGTAAATATAAATATATAGTTATTTCTCTGGGACATGAAAAGATCTGGGCCCAGGTGGTGGGTTCGGCACAGAGCGTTGTCTTATGTGCCATAACTAAATACAGCCTGGGGTCTGCTTGTGTGCCTTTAACTCCTAACAACGTGGGAAAGACCTGTCTCATAGCACACAAATTATGTTTTCTTGGTGTTATTTTCCATTTGCTGGTTAAAAAGTAAGACATCACTGTTATTTTAATAAGCAATTATTTTATTATGGTAAGGCTAACCTTTTATTCACATGATTATAAGTGATATTTCTTGCATGAATTTTCTTTGCTACTATTTTTATTGGGAGTAGTAATGTTTTCCATTGGATTTGAAGACTTAGAAGTATGCTTTGTATATTAAGGGTATCAAATTTTTGCCTTATTTGTGGCTATTTTTCCAGTTCCTCACTTACTGTGTTATGATATTTTTAAATATCATTTAACATACTTTATGGAGTTTATCAGTTTTTTGCTTTATGAATCTCTCCATGGCCTTTGCACTTGCAAAACCTCTTTCCATTTGCTTAGACATTCATCTATATTTTCTGATGGTCCAATATTTTCATTAAAAAAAAAACATTAATGCATAAGAGTTTCTTTGGGATTAAGATGTGTTTTGTTTTAAATTTATGATAGTTTATTTTAGTGTCTTTTTTTGGATTATTAATGTAAGAGAATGCATTGTTTTTATATATTGACATTTTATACAATGACTTAGCTAAACTGTGTTGTTTGCTCTGGTAGTTTGTTCTAAGGGTTTCTTAGAGTTTCTAAATGTTAACAAATATCGTCAGGAAAGAATAGTTTTGTTTCTTTCTCTCCAACCTACATGCCACTTATCTTTTCTTTCCTTAGCCCTCTGGTTAGGGCGTCTAGTACAATGTTGAATGGGAAGTATTGATTGTGGGTATCCTTATCATGTTCAAAAGGAATGCTATGACTTCTCACTATTCAGAGGGATTGTTGTAAGCTTTCAGTAGGTTCTGTTTATCAGGTTAAGGAAGTTCACTTTTATTTTTATTTGCTAAGAGTTCTTTGAAGTCACAAATTAAAAAATCATTTCCCTCATCCACTAGTTCATTTTGTTAAAGTGGTTGGGTTATACTAATTAGGTTTTCAGATGTGAGCTGCGTTTGGACACCATGTAGTTTATTTTATACATTACTGGGTTTGATTTAATACTATTTTATCTAGGTACTTTTTGATTTATATTTTTAAATAAGACCGGCTCATTCTCCTTGCCGTAGTGCTTTGGTAGGCTTTGGAATCAAGATTATAAAAGCGATGTAAAGTGAACTGGGGAACATTTCTTTTCTTTTCTTTCTTTCTTCTTTTTTTTTTTTAATCTTTTGGAAGAGAATGTTTATAGAATTAGTCTGCGAAACCCAGTGGGCCCGACTGTGGATGCATGTGTGCGTATATATTTCATAATAGTAACAAATCTATTCTGGTAGGTTGTCTACAGAGGTAGACATGAGCAACGGGACGTTGTATGCACACGAAAGTCCTCCAGTCAAGAGTTAGTCTGTTTACCCTTTTTCCTGGGCTTGTGTGCCTTGCTTTGGCTCATGGAAGCAACAGTGCTGGTTGTTGTCCTTGAAAGACCAGGGAGCTTGGGTTCTTGCTCTCTTGCCTTATCAGCCACTGTGTAAAGGAACTCACATAAGATTACTGGCAGATAAAGAGTCCAGGTGAAGAGAGAGTGATTGATGGTGGGGGAGGGAGAGAGGTGTGTGACTGGGAGAGAGAGAGAAGAGAGAAGAGAGAAGGGAGGGACCGGGAGGAGGAGAGGAGAGAAGGTCCAGCCAGTCTCAGTCGATCCTACCACCCCAGCTGAAGCCCCATACACATAGTGAAAACCATCTTGGAACTTCTAGACCAAGCTGAGCTGTTTTAGTTCACACAATGAGAGGTGGAAATACGCTGTCTACTCAGAGCCGTACCACAATTTCAGAATCATGAGAAGCAACAAATGGACTTTTGTACTAAATTCTAATGTTATACTTGGGTCTGTTCTTGTCTCTTATCATTTGTGAGATCGTTATCATCTGGGGTTTTTTCTGCCCATCTCTCACATTGCTGTTAGTATTACTTCATTATATTTTTCCTCTAGTAGTGCAATTCCCCCTTTTTATTCTGGATTAAAAAAAAAATTCCCGTATTGTTTTTTCATTCAGGTGAACTTCAGAAAATTGTTGTCAATTTCCTTTTTTTCTTCAAGATCGTCTGTATTTATTTAAGAGAGAGAGAGAGTGAGAGTGAGCATGGATGGGGGGCAGGGACGGAAGGAGAAGCAGGCTCCTCCCTGAGCAAGGAGCCAGACAAGGAGCTCCATCCCAGGACCATGGGATCATGAGCTGAGCCGAAGGCACTTAGCCAACTGAGCCACCCAGGTGTCCCTTTTTGTCAATTTCCTAAACCCTTCAGAATTTCATTAGGATTGCATTGAAGTTTTGAATTATTTTGGGAAGAATATTTGCATGGTTATCTTTACAACCTAATTCATGATTTGGCTTTTCATATTTTCAAATACTTTTATATTCCTTTGTAATTTTTATAGTCTTTACATTTTTTTTCATTTAACCCTTCATTCACTCATTCATTCATTACTAATTGAGAGGACACATTTCTTTCGTTAATTTTATTTTAATTCCAGCATAGTTAACATACACTTACACTAGCTTCAGGTATACAATCTAGTGATCCAGCAAGTCTCTACATTGACTCAGTGTTCCTCATGATAAGTGTCCTCTTAATTCTCTTCACCTGTTTCACCCCTCCCCCTTTCCATCTTCTCTTGGTAACCATCAGTTTGTCTCCATAGTTAAGAGTCCAGGTTGTTTTTTTTTTTTAATTTGTTTTGGCTTTGGTTTTGATTTTGGTTTGTCTCTCTCTCTCTTTTTCCCCCTTTTGTTCATTTGTTTTATTTCTTAAATTCCACAAGTGAGTGAAGTATGGTATTTTTCTTTCTCTGACTGACTTATTTCACTTAGTATTCCACTCTCTAGATCCATCCATGTTGCTGGAAATGGCAGGATTTCATTCTTTTTTAATGACTGAATAATATCCTATTATTTATATGTATGTGTGTGTGTGTGTGTGTGTATGTATGTATGTATGTATACCACATCTTATCATTCATCTATTGGTAGATACGGTGGGCTGCTTCCATAATTTGACTATTGTAAATAATGTTGCAATAAACATTGGGGTGCATATACCCTTCCACTTAGGATTTTCATATTCTTTGGGTAATTAACCAGGAGTGTGATTTCTATGTTGTATGTTAATTCTATTTTTAATTTTTTGAGGAACCTTCATACCGTCTTCCACAGTGATTACACCTGTTTTCATTCCCCCCAGTAGTGCACAAGGGTTCCTTTACTTCCACATCCTTGCCAACACTTATGTCTTGTGTTTTTGATTTTAGCCATTCTGACACGTGCAAAGTAATGTTTTGTTGCGGTTTTTGATCTGCATTTCTCTGATGATGAGTGATGTCGAGCATCTTTTCATGTGTCTATTGGCCATCTGTACTACATCTTCTTTGGAGAGATGTCTGTTCATGTCTTCTGCCCATTGTTTAATTGGATTATTTGATTTTTTGGTGTTTGAATTGTTTAAGTTCTTTGTATATCTTGAGTACTAATACTTTATTGAATATGTCATTTGAAAATATGTTCTCCCACTCAGTAGGTTGTCTTTGAGTTTTGTTGGTTGTCTCCTTTGCTGTGCAGAAGTTTCCTGTTTTGACGTAGTCCTGATAGCTTATTTTTGCTTTTGTTCCCCTTGCCTCAGGAGACATATCTAGAAAGATATTGTTATGGCCAATATGAGAGAAATTACTGCCTGTGCTCTCTTCTAGGATTTTTATGGTTTCAGATCTCACATTTAAGACCTTAATCCATTTTGAGTTTATTTTTGTGTATGGTGTAAGAAAGTGGTCCAGTTTCATTCTTTAGCGTGTTTGGTCCAGTTTTCCCAACACCATTTGTTGAAGAGGCTGTCTTTTCCCCATAGCATATTCTTGCCTCCTTTCTTGAAGATTAATTGACCATATAGTCATGGGTTTATTCCTGGACTTTCTATTCCATTCTATTAATCCATGTGTCTGTTTTTGTGCCAGTACCATACTGGTTTGATTCCTACAGTTTTGTAAGATAGCTTGAAATCTGGTGTTGTGATCCCTCCAGTGTTGCTTTTCTTTTTTGAGATTGCTTTGGCTATTTGGGGTCTTTTGTGGTTCCATTCAGATCTTAGGGTTGTTTGTTCTCATTCTGTGAAAAATGCTGGTGGTATTTTGATAGGGATTGCATTAAATCTGTAGATTGCTTTGGGTAAATATGGACTTTTTAACAGTATTTGTTCTTCTGATCCATGAGCATGGAAAAGATGCATGGCATGACTTCAGTCTTTTTGAATTTGTTTGTTTCCAGTTGTGTCATCTTCAATTTCTTTTATCGATGTTTTATAGTTTTCAGAGTATAGGCCTTTCACCTCCTTGGTTAAGTTTATTTCTAGTTATTTTATTATTTTTGATGCAGTTATAAATGAGATTGTTTTCTTCTCTTTCTGCTGCTTCATTGGCAGTGGATAGAAATGCAAGAGATTTCTATACATTGATTTTGTATCCTACAACCTTCCTGAATTCCTTTATCCGTTCTAGTAGTTTTTTTGTGGAATGTCTTGGGGTTTCTATATACAGTGTCATGTCATCCCAAATAGTGGAAATTTTACTTCTTTCTTACTAATTTGGATACTTTTCTTCCTTTTTCTTGTCTGATTACTGTGGCCAGGACTTCCAATATTATACTGAATAAAAGTGGTGAGAGTAGAAATCCTTGTCTTGTTTTTTTTTTCCCCCTTGTCTTGTTCTTGACCTTAGGAGAAAAGGTCTTAGTTTGTCACATTGTGTATGATGTTCGCTGTGGGTTTTTCCATATAAGGCCTTTATTATATTGAGGTATGTTCTCTCTAAATCTACTTTGGTGATGGTTTCTGTCATGAATGGAATTTGTACTTTGTCGAATGCTTTTTCTGCATCTATTGAAATGATCATATGGTTTTTATCCTTTCTCTCAATTGATGTCACTTATCATGTTGATTGATTTGAGAATATTGAACCACCCTTGCCTCAGTGGAATAAATCTTGCTTGATTGTGGTGAATGATTTTTTTTAACCCACTGAGCCACCCAGGCACCCCATGATTTTTTTTTTTTAATGTAATTTTGGATTCGGTTTCCTAGTATTTTTATTGAGGATTTTTTTTTTTTAATCTATGTTCATCAGAGATATTGGTCTGTGGTTCTCTTTTTTGTGGGATGATTATCTGGTTTTGGAATTAGAGTAATGCTGGCCTCATAGGATGAATTTGGAAGCTTTCCTTCCTCTTGTGTTTCATGAAAAATTTTGAGAAGAATAGGTATTAACAATTTTTTAAATGTTTGATAGAATTCACCTGTGAAGCATCTGGTCCTGGACTTTTGTTTGTTGGGAATTTTTTGGTTACTGATTCAGTTTCCTTGCTGGTAATTGGTCTGTTAAAATTTTCTGTTTCTTTCTGCTTCTTTTGGTAGGTTATATGTTTCTAGGAATTTATCTATTTCTTCTAGGTTGTCCAATTTGTTGGCATAATTTTTTTCATAGTATTCTATTAAGATCTCTTGCATTTTTGAGGTGTTAGTTTTTATTTCTCCTCTTTCATTTCTAACTTAGTTTATTTATGTTCCTCTCTCTCTTTGATGAGTCTGACTAGATATTTATCAATTTCGTTGATCTATTCAAAGAACCAGCTCCTGGTTTCATTGATTTGTTCTACTTTTTAAAAGTTTTTATTTTATATGATTTATTTCTGTTCTAATCTTTGCTGTTTCCTTTCTTTTGTTGGTTTTACATTTTGTTTGTTCTCTTTCTAGTTCCTTTAGGTATAAGGTTAGTTATTTATTTGAGATTTTTCTTACTTCTTGAAGTAGGCCTGTATTGCTATAAACTTTTACGACTGCTTTTGCTGCATCCCAAAGATTTTGGACCATTGTGTTCTCTTTTTCATTTGTCTCCACGTATTTATTTCCACTTTGATTTCTTGGTTGGCCCATTAATTGTTTAGTAGCATGTTACTTAACCCCCATGTATCTGTGGTCTTTCAAAAATTTTTCTTGTAATTGAGTTCTAGTTTCATTGTTTTGTATTCACAAAAGGTGCATGGCATGACTTCAGTCTTTTTGAATTTGTTGAGACTTGTTTTGTGGGCTAATATGTGATCTATTCTGCGCACTTGAAAAGAATGTGTATTTTGTTGTTTTAGGATGGAATGTTTGGAATATATGTGTTAAATCCCTGTGGTCTAGTGTGTCATTCAAAGCCACTGTTTCCTTGTTGATTTTCTGTTTGGATGACCTGTCCATTGTTGTAAGTGGAGGGTTAAAGTCCCCTACTATTGTTATATTTTTATAGATTAGTTCTTTTATGTTTGTTATTAACTGTTTTATGTATTTGGGTACTTCTATGTTGGGTAAATATGAATAAATATTTACAATTGTTATGTCTTTTTTTGGAATGTCCTCTTAATGATTATATATAATGTCTTTCTTTGTCTCTTTTTACAATCTTCTTTTTTTTTTTAAGATTTTATTTATTTATTAGTTAGAGAGAGAGAGAGAGAGAGCGAGGACAGGCAGACAGAGAGGCAGGCAGAGGCAGAGGGAGAAGCAGGCTCCCTGCCGAGCAAGGAGCCCGATGTGGGACTCGATCCCAGGACGCTGGGATCATGACCTGAGCCGAAGGCAGCCGCTTAACCAACTGAGCCACCCAGGCGTCCCTACAATCTTTGTTTTAAAGTCTATTTTGTCTGATATAAATATTGCTGTTATGACTTTCTTTTCACATCCATTTGCATGGTAAATAATTTTCCAATCCCCTCATTTTTCAGTCTGCACGTATCTTTAAGTCTGAAATGAATCTCTTATAGGCAGCATATAGATGGGTCTTGTTTTCTTTTTTTTTTTTTTTTAATCCATTCTGTCACCCTATGTCTTTTGATTGGCACATTTAGTCCATTTAAATTCAAAGTAATTATTGATAAGTATGTATTTTTTTGCCATTTTCTTATTTGTTTTGTGGTTGTTTTTGTAGATCTTCTCTGTTCCTTTCTTCTTTTTCTCCCTTCTCCCACCATAAGTTGGCTTTCTTTAGTGATATGCTTATATTCCTTTCTTTTTATTTTTTGCGTATTTACTACTGGTTTTGATTTGTGGTTACCATTTGGTTTGTATAGGACATCTTAGGCCTATAATAGTCTATATTAAGTTGATGGCCACCTAAGTTTTAACCCATTCTTTACTCTTCTCCACCCCACATTTTAGGTATATGGTGTCATACTTTACATCCTTTTATCTTGTGAGTCCCTTGACTGATTTTTATAGATACATATATATATTTTTATTTTTACTGCTTTTGTGCTTCCTACTTTTCTTACTTTTACTTATGGTCTTTCTTTTCCACTCAAAGAGTCCCCTTTAACATTTCTTGTAGGGCTGGTTTAAAGTGGTCATGAAGTCTTTTAATTTTCATTTGTCTGGGAAACTTGTTATCTCTCCTTCTGAGTGATAGGCTTGCTAGAGTATTCTTGACTGCAGATGTTTTTCTTTTCAGCACTTCGAATATATCATGACACTCCCTTCTCACATGTAATGTTTCTGCTAAAAAGTCTGCTAATAGTCTTATGGGGTTTCCTTTGTATGTAAGTGCTTTCTTTTCTTGTGTTGCTTTAGAATTCTCCCTTTGTCACTACTTTTTGCCATTTTAATTATTATATCTCTTTTTGTGGGTGTTCTAGAGTTAATTTTGTTGGGTTATCTCTATATCTCCTGGATCTGAATTTTTGATTCCTTCCCCAGATAAGGAAAATTTTCAGCTATTATTTCTTCAAAGAAAATTTTTTCTGCCCCCTTTTCTCTTCTTCTTTTGAGACCCCTAAAATATGAATGTTATTTCAGTTAATGGAGTCACCAAGTTCTCTAAGTCTGCCCTCATTTTGCATAATTCTTTTTTTCTCTCACGTGCTCAGTTTGATTACTTTCCATTATTCTATCCTTTAGTTTGCTGATTTGTTCTTCTGCTTCCTCTAGTGGGCTATTTATTCCATCTAATGTATTTTTAATTTCAATTATTGTG
This sequence comes from Taxidea taxus jeffersonii, assembly GCA_003697995.1. NCBI lineage: Eukaryota > Metazoa > Chordata > Mammalia > Carnivora > Mustelidae > Taxidea > Taxidea taxus. The sequence continues at coordinate 4,752 of RCUC01088294.1, read as the reverse complement.
CTCTTCATCTCTGATTGGTTCCTTTTTATCTCTTTGTAAAGGGTCTCACTAATGTCTTCTACTCTTTTCTCAAGTCCATTGAGTATCTTTATGATCATTACTTTATTTTTTTAAAAGCTTTTTTTTTAAAGATTTTTATTTATTTGACAGAGATCACAAGTAGGCAGAGAGAGAGGAGGAAGCAGGCTCCCCACTGAGTAGAGAGCCTGATGTGGGGCTCGATCTCAGGACCCTGGGATCATGACCTGAGCCGAAGGCAGAGGCTTTAACCCACTGAGCCACCCAGGTACCCCATACTTTATTTTTTTTAATTAAATTAAAATTTTTTCAGTGTTCCAAAATTCATTGTTTATGCACCACGCCCAGTGTTCCATGCAATATGGGTCCTCTATAATACCCACCACCAGGCTCACCCAACCCCACCCCTCCCTCCCCTCCAAAACCCTCAGTTTGTTTCTCAGAGTCCACAATCTCTCATGGTTTGTCTCCCCCTCCAATTTCCCCCAACTTACTTCTCCTCTCCAACTCCCAGTGTCCTCCGTGTTATTCCTTATGCTCTACAAGTAAGTGAAACCATATGATAATTGATTCTCTCTGCTTGACTTACTTCACTCAGCATAATTTCCTCCAGTCCCGTCCATGTTGATACAAAAGTTGGCTATTCATCTTTTCTGAGGGAGGCATAATACTCCATTGTATATATATGGACCATATATCTTCTTTATCCATTCATCCATTGAAGGGCGTCTTGGTTCTTTCCACAGTTTAGTGACTGTGGCCATTGCTGCTATGAACATTGGGGTGCAGATGGCCCTTCTTTTTACTACATCTGTATCTTTGGGGTAAATACCCAATAGTGCAATTGCAGGGTCATAGGAAAGCTCTATTTTTAATTTCTTAAGGAATCTCCACACTGTTTTCCAAAGTGGCTGCACCAGCTTGCATTCCCACCAACAGTGTAAGAGGGTTCCCTTTTCTCCACATCCTCTCCAACACATGTTGTTTCCTGTCTTGTTAATTTTGACCATTCTAGCTGGTGTAAGGTGGTATCTCAGTGTGGTTTTGATTTGAATCTCCCTGATGGCTGGTGATGATGGACATTTTTTCATGTGTCTGTTAGCCATTTGTATGTCTTCTCTGGAGAAGTGTCTGTTCATGTCTTCTGCCCATTTTTTGATGTGGTTATCTGTTTTGTGTGTGTTGAGTTTGAGGAGTTCTTTATAGATCTTTATGATCATTACTTTAAATTCTCTATCAGGCGTATAACTTATCTCCATTTTTGCTTAGATCTCTTGCTGTAATTTTGTCCTGTTCTGTCATTTGGTACATATTCTTCTGTTTCATCATTTTGCCTGTCTTTGTTTCTGTGTTAGGAAAGTCAGCTAAGTCTCCTGTTCTTGAAAGTAGTGAACTTTTAACAGGTGGTAGTGGTCCTCTGCCAGAGGGGATATGCCGCTGCCACCAAGAAATTGCCAGTGGAGGCCAATCTGCAAAGCATGTGTGGGTGGGGCATGCAGTGCCTGCAAGTTTTGTGAGCTAGTCCTCTTCCACAGGGAACTTGCAGCCGCCACTAAGACCAGGACTCATCAGGCCCATCCTCAAAACGTGTGGGGACCGGTGTGCCATTTTAACAAGGTTCATACATACTCTGTGGGAGGTGACTGGTGGCAGCCACCAGGACTGAGGCCCTGCAAAGTAGGTGGTTAGGAGACTTGGTGTTGGCAAGGTTTGTTCAGGTCTTCTAAAGGAGGGACCCACAAAGCTGGGATTGAGGTTGACTGGCTGGAGAGGGTGGGACACTGCATAAGCAGGTTAGGTATGAATGCTGGTGCCCTGCTGTTTCCACCCCGCAGGTGGCCATGTGTTTTTGCTGGGGAGTGGGGGAGGGCAGGGATGGAAATAGCACCTGCCAACTCTTTTGTTCCTGGAGGAGTCTCCCAGTGATCTCTGTCCTTCTGGGAAAGTAAATAATTCTCCCTCCCATGTGCTCCAGGCATTTTTCAAACTGATACTTCCATTCTGAATTTCTGTAGACTGTTTGTTGTGCTGTCTCCTCAAGGGTGGGGACTTGGCTTCCTATCACCCTCTCTCTCCCAGAGTTGAGCCTGCTGATTGTTAAAGTTCCAGGCTTTAAGTCTCATTGGTTGTAAGAACTCATGAAATTTGGTCCCTTTAGATTTTGCCAGATATTATGGGGATTCATCTTCTCTTTGTAGGCTCCCCAGTGTGATAGTCTTTTTCTCTCCCTTCTCCAAACCAGTGGCTCCCACCCTCCTGCAGACAGTTCCATGTGTCTATTTAGTTCCCCACAGAGTCTCTGCCCTTCCTACCCAATCTGATGTGCTCTCTTCTTTACATTTAGTAGTGGAGCTTGTTTTTCCAGTCTTTGGGTCATTTTCTGGGTTATTTACACAGATGTAAGTGTTATCTAGTTGTATCCATGGGAGGAGGTGAGCTCAGGGTTCTCCTATTCTGCCATTTTCCCTGGAACCAGAGGACACATTTCCCCTTTCCTCCCTCCCTCCTTCCATCACTCCCTTACTTTTCCCCTTTCTTCCTTTCTGAGAGTATGAGCAGAGGACAGGGGTGGGGGACAAAAGTGGGGGGAGAAAGAATATCTTATGCAGAGTCCACACCCAGCATGGAGCTCCATGCGGGGCTCGATCTAATGACCCTGAGACCGTGACCTGAACCGAAATTAAGAGTTGGACACTTAACTGACTGAGCCACCCAGGTGCCCCAGAGGGCACATTTCTTATTTAACTCAGATTTGCAGCCCACCACTAGCAAGAGTATAGGACTTTATAGAATGTGCTTTGTAAACTAGCTCTGTCACCTGGTATTATTTTATTCTCTACTTCACCCTCTTTTTCTATTTATTTTATTGTGGTTCTGATACATTAGAACTGCCTGGAATCACACTACATATATTAATGCCTGAACCTTTACACCCCAACAGGTTGCTAGGTCATTGGATACAGGCTTCCCTGAGGTGGGTATGGCCATGGGGGAAGCAGTCCTAGGTAGAGGAGACTGACTCTGAAGTTTCTGTGAGCTGGAGGCTTGCTGCTGACTACACTCCTCTTAGCCAGGCAATGAATCCATTCTTGAAGAGGGACCTGGACAGTGTATTGCTGTGTTCATTACAGGTCTGAGAAACTTGGGGAGGTCATATCCTTGGTCTTGCCAAATGGGGAGGGGGAGACAAAGTGCTTCTCTATAATATCTGCTGCTTCTTGCTGCTTTGAATTCTCTCTGTTTTTCTCAACCACAGCTTTTACTCTTTTCCCTGATGTGTGTTTATTTAACTTGCTTTAAAGTCACTAGAGAAGCTTGACTTATAGCTTTGATGTAAGGAGTGACTGCAAGACCCTCAGCATGTAGTTGTTCACACAGAAGCCACAGCAAGGCACGGTCCTGACAGAGCAGGAGGCCGCATTTCTGGCCCTGGAAGGAGATCCCAATTAAATTGCGTTCATGGCTTTCCATTTAATTGAAACCTTTTGGCACACCACTTTCATTGTTTCATCTTTCTGCGGTGTTTTTGTGGCTTGAAGATTTGCATGCGGTGCTAACTCCTAGACTTTCTGTAAGTAAATAGACCTAAAATCTCATTAATGTATTGTTGGCTGACATTTACATTTCTTTCCATCCAGAAAATGATGAGTCTGATATTTTCAATAGACACTTTGTTCCTGAAGCAGTGTAATAAAATTCATCTGATGCCATCATGTTTTTAAAAAGATTTTATGTATTTATTTGACAGAGAGATAGAGAGCACAAGTAGGCAGAGTGGCAGGCAGGTAAGGAGAAGCAGGCTCCCTGCTGAGCAGGGAGCCCAATGCAGGACTCCATCCCAGGACCCTGGGATCATGACCCGAGCTGAAGGCAGACGCTTAACGACTGAGCCATCCAGGCACCCCTGATGCTATCCTTTTTCGAAGTCCATTAATAGAGGCACCTGGGTGGCTTAGTCTGACTCTTGATTCTGGCTTGGGGCATGGTCTCAGGGTCCCTGAGGTCAACCCCCATGTCAAGCTCCATGCTCAGTGGGGAGTCTGCTTCTCTCTCTCTCTCTCCCTCTGCCCCACCCCTCGCTCACGCACTCTCTCTTTCTAAAGTAAAGAAATAAATCTTTCTTTTTCTTTTTTTATTTAAAGATTTTTATTTATTTATTTGACAACAGAGATCACAATAGGCAAAGAGGCAGGCAGAGAGAGAGGGGGAAGCAGGCTCCCCGCTGAGAAGAGAGCCTGATGTGGGGCTTGATCCCAGGACCCCAGGATCAAGACCTGAGCCGAAGGCAGAGGCTTTAACCCACTAGCCACCCAGGCACCCCAAGAAATAAATCTTTTAAAACAAATTTTTAAAAGTCCATAAATAAAATAAAATTATTTTTCTCTTTTCACATTACCTGTTTCTCAAATCATCTCAATTAAACCTTTTCCTTAGGATCATTATCTAGGGAAAGGAAGACAAATTCTGAAATGGATGTGAGGGCAGCAGAACCCCAAATCGGTTTTTATTAAAATATATGTAAATAAGTTATTCATGACCTTATATGAACATAGAAATATAAAAAATCTACAACTAGATATTCTAAACTAATTTAAAACAGAAATCTGTGGTCAAGGTATTTTAAACACTCTTGGTAATGGCAACTTTTTAACAATCCCTACTTAGATTTTGTGCTACCAAATTTGGTTTTAAAACAGTATATGATATACTCTTTCCCATTGATCCATTAGGCTA